>SNQJ01S0307437.1:0-10090 GCA_010110895.2 Picea sitchensis | reverse complement strand
GTGTCTTTGGAAGTGTAGCATGGGATCACATTCCTAATGAGAAAAGGAAATATTTACAACCTAAAAGTGAGAAGTGTATTTTTGTTGGATATTATGAAGATGTCAAAGGTTACAGACTTTTTAAACCTCATTCTAATGAAATTATTATTATAAGAGATGTTAAATTTGATGAAAATATCTTTGCTCGTGAGCCTAATTTGGTGTTTATGCCATCTTTGGCCTACAATCCATCTTCGACGTTTGTGCCATCTTATATTCCTATTCTAGTTTTTTCTTCTACAGATGATGAAAGTGAGGATAAAAATCCACCTCTGCTTTCTCACCTTCATTCAGATGGGTCTATTGAACATGAAAATGCACTAGCACCACCGCTTCCCAGATGGGCCCGTTCAACATGAGAAGCAACTAGTGATATTGTTGGTGATCCTTCAGATTAGCATCATACACGTTCATAGTTCCAACGAGCCTCTTCTCTTTTGGCTCAAGTTTCAAAGACTCATGATACAAAAACAATTGAATAAGCTTCAGACCATCTAGATTGGGACACAACAATGAATGAAGAGTATCACTATTTAATGATGAATGATACTTGGGATCTTGTACCTCTTTCGAAAGAAAGAAAAAAATTCAGATGTAAATGGGTGTACATAACTAGGTATGCATCAAATGTAAGTGTTGAAAGACACAAGGCCCAATTAGTTTCCAAAGGGTTCTTTCAAGTTGAAGGCATTGACTATAATGAAACCTTTTCCCCCGTATCCAAAATTATTTCCACCTGTCTTGTTCTAGCCGTTGTTGCCTCCCATTTCAAATGGATGTTAAATCTACCTTCTTGCATGGGGATTTGCAAGAAGAAATCTACATGGAACAACCTCATTTCTATGTCCAAAATGAATCCAGCCTTGTTTTTCACCTTAAGAAATTTCTTTGTGGTATTAAGCAAGCTCCTCTAACTTGTTATGCCAAAATTAACATATTTCTTCTTGGCACCACATTTTATAGATGTCATTTTTACCCTAATGTCTATACCAATAAAGTAGGAAGCCATCTCATAATACCTTTTCTTTATGTTGATGATCTTATCCTCACTGGTAGTCACCCTAAATTTTTAACCCATGTGAAATATAGCCTTAAAAAGAAATTTGAAATGACAGACTTAGGCTACTTGCATTATTTCATTGGCCTCTAGGTATTGCAAACCAAGGAAGGAATCTTTATTTCCCAACCTAAGTATGATTGTGACCTTCTTTGATGATTTCACATGGAGGATTCTAATCTCCCTTCCAGTATGGAGTCAAACTTGTTGCCACTTGTAATTCTCCTGAAGTTTATGCCACTTTGTACCATCAATTAGTTGTAGCCTCCTATATTTGAATCGTACCTATCCTAATATTTACTTTGATGTTGGTATTGTTCCCTGGTATATGCAAACACCCCATGAAATCCATTGGAAATATAAAAAAAAGGACACTTCGGTATGTCCGGGGTAAAATTCAGTTTATGATTCATTACAGTTCAGGAGGGAATCCTATGTTGGTTGGTTTCACTGATTCATATTGGGTCGGTGACCCAAATGATTGAAAGTCAACAACAGGTTATGTTTTAAGCCTTGGTTTTGGACTTGTCACTTGGGCTTGTAAGAAACAACATGATATTTCTCTTTCTTCAACAGAAGTAGAGTACCGAGTTGTGGTTTATGCAAGTCAAGAAGCCTTACGGCTTCAACAGATCCTCTCAAAGTTTGGATTCCAACAACAACATCCAACCACCCTTTGTGTGAAAATCAGAGTGCCATCAAGCTCACCAAATATCCAATTCAACATTAGTGCAACAAACACATTGAGATACACATGTACTTCATCATAAAAGTCATTCATGATTGAGTTATTGAAGTGTTCGTTTTCCCTATAGAAGATCAAGTTGTATAATTTTTCACAAAGTCTCTTATAGAAGTGAAGTTTTCCGAACTTTGATCTATGTTAGGTGTTTATGAAGTTGTCATTAAGGGGGGATAGGCTCTAATTCCTCATTCATTCTCCTATCGTGTCACCTTTGTAAATCCTTCAATCCTATCCCAAGTTGTTCTTAAGGGGGAATATTATGATATTGATACACTTAGGATTTAGTTAATATCAACTTTGTCTTCTAAAAAGAATAAAAATAGTCTGCTAAAAAGAGGACGGAGGTCTTCGCCAGTTTTGGCATGAAATATGGTGGAAGGAGAACTTGACTTCCTACCAGAACAGAGGAGATAACACAATGCTAGAACCATAGAAATGTCGTGTGATGTGTGCATTAAGGAAGTGAAACGAGGTTGAAACACTACAAAGGAGTTTCGAACTCTTCGAGAAGGTGAGAATAAATTGACCCTGTGGTGGACCATATCATATTTGGCAGCAACCATATCAAAGACCAGTATTTAGAAATGCAAATTGTTATGCAGTTTTCAAAAGAAACTCAAATTAGAAGTACTATTGAATGCTACAACGTTACTGCATATTCTGTTCTTAGAATCACATTTGAATACACAACCGTCATAACGATACTCCTCCCGAGTTGCGATTTAATACCATAGCGTTTTTACGATTTTTAACTTCCAGAAAAGAAAATAATTTCTATAATTGTAACAAGACTTAATTCAGGGGTTTACAATAATATTATTCAACGACCAATCAAATCTTAACTTCAGATTTCAATTAAACATACAAAGATCAAGGCGATCCTAAATTTCCGGGATTACCAAAATTTCCAAATGACCGTGCGAAATTTATCTCCGGATTTGTGGTTAGATTTCACAATGGCTAACAGAGTTCAACTCCAAACCTTGCAATTTAATTACAGTGACTAAATAGACTTCAAAATTTTGGGTTGTATTAGTTTACAACAAAAATCGAAAATCCTATATCTGGTTCTTCTATTTAGTTTTTGTAATGATTCAAGTGAAAAAATTCCATAATTGTGGATTGGCAATATAGTTTTAAATGACCCTACAATTTTCTAGACTAATATTGCAATTAAATTTCGTAAAGTCTATACATATTTCAAATTTTGAATCTTCAGAAATACAATACCCATAAATTTTCTAAATTTCTGATTTGGTAACTGATAGTACAAGACCCAAATTTTAATTTACAAACTGTTTTTTAATTCTACAACATCCATAAACAAGACCCAAATTTTAATTTACAAACTGTTTTTTAATTCTACAACATCCATAAATTCAAATTCAAAATTGCAACGATTTTGTAGAAGACCTAACTTTTAATTACAGGCTGGGTTTTAATTCTACAACATCCATAAATTCAAATTGAAATTGCAATGATTCTACACAACCATACAAAGATCTACTTCTCGGATCAACACTGAAGGTTACAAAGATCATACGAATTTCAAGCTAATTGGAATTGCAAATAATTTATACATGAACCTACGAATTTCTAATTTCGAAATACAAAACTTCGACGACTGCTATATAATTTATGAATTATTTGATTTGCATATGACATTGAACCTCCATACAATTTATATAATTCAAGAGATGCAATTAAATTTGGCATCATAATTTGCTACTTAATCCTGTAGCGATTATACAAATTCTAAATTACAATTACTATTGCTACAATAAAATTTTAAATAAAATATCTGGAACCGATGGTGATTAAGAATTGAGGAAGTCCTTCAACAACTTGCGCTATATTATTATTTCCTTTTTTCTAATCACGCAATCTCACGGGTACCTCCCAACCAACATTAGGGGTACTTCTTCCCCCTTATCCCCCGAGCCACAAAGGATCCACACAAAACTGAATAACTCCTAAGCTTTCCATGCAAGGGAAAGCTCCCACTCTATCTCCCAAGCTTGAACCAAAATCTCACGGGCAAAACAAAGTCAATCCAATTTGGATAAATATAACAATACTATCCAAAGTGAGATCCCTTTTCCCTTCCACCTCAATTATTTTATAGGTAAATTCTCAATGATACATGTCCACATGCACAAGTAATTAACTTTTTAATAAAATTTAATTACCCACACACTTGTCACATTCTCCCAAGCTGTACAAGCCATACCCCTTTTATTTTATTTTATTTTAAAAAATCAATTTTCCCTCACATTCCCCAAATGCGGTTCCTACTCTCTTAGTTTTCCCTTTCTTCCCCAAATTCTCACTTAATGAGTGCCCCTATCTAGATCTTAGTTAGAGTTGGATTATGAGTCTCTTCTAGTTAGACTAGTGGTTTGACCTAACACATACCATTCTATGTAACACCTTTTCTCTCTCTCTAGTTATTATTTCTTTATTCTAAAAACTATTTTATTAATTTCCCATCCACACAAGTGCACCCTCTTATCCAAGTCCCTTTAAATCTTTTAATTTACTTTTTAGAGTTTGATTATATCTCAAATATTTTAACTTATGTCATAGTTCATTTAGTCCCTTTATTTAAATTTAGAATTAGACTTAGTCTTAGACTTATGCTTAGACTCTTGTTAGGATTCACAGTTAATATTTTACTGACTAATTAATTATTTTTATTCTAACAAGGTCTAACCATTTCTTTATTTTTTAGGCCACCTAGATTTTTATTGACTCATGTTTTACCTATGCCACGTGTTCTCTTCAAGACGCACCTTCGTGTGCTCGTGCTGGTGCCACTTTTGCCTTCTTGGAATGGTTTTGAAGTTTTGTCCACTTGGAGTCAACACTCCATTCGATTGATCTTGTGAGAGACTAAGGGCTTCTAAGGAATAATGATTCTCCCTCAGCTTTTGCATGCCCTTATATTTCTTATGAGCCATCACTGTCTCAGCAAGATGGTACCACAAACATCATAAAATTCTCTCGAACTAGGTAACTCATTAACCTATAACGTCACAAGTGAGTGATAGGCTGTGGGATAGATGCCGCCACACTTTCCCTCAAATGTCCGTTTCTCGGTATGCCCCTTTACTCCTTATGTAATTTAGATTAGCAAGCATCGTCAAACTTGCATCCACTCCACAAAATGTCAATAATCCATATACATAAATCACCTTGATATCACATTAGCGTAAAATGAAATACTCAAACAAAATATAATCGACTGACTCAATTTAGAGTCCAAGGAAATCGATTTGATGGCATCAATATCCATAACCTCGGCCAAGTGTGTCCCGTGACACTCGTAAGAATTCATCAATAATATTTTTCCAATACATATACATACATGACAATAATATGTCACAATACATCGCCACATCATATATAACTCATAATCAAAACGAAATCATAATGTACTAATCGATCACTTGCAATTGTAAGTGTCCCTAAATAATAAGTCAAAGTGTTCCCTACTAGAACCAGATAAGCTTTCAGTCATGTTAGCCTCTTTTCGGCTCCACCATATGCTCTTTTCCCCGCATCTATGTGTGTATCTCAAAATCAAACATAACGAAAAAGTGCTTTTCTTGCCGTGTGTATGCTCTTTGTCGCGGCGCGCCCGTATGACCACAGCCTAGGAAACGTAATTTAAAAACTTGCATTTTCCTCGGGTAAGCTAACCAAGATCTAACCCTTTTTAATGTAAAGAATCGGAAAATTATATATTGTAAACCCCATAAAAACGGTGCATTGAGTACATTTTGGTTTAAAAAATTTGTTGCTAACAAAGTGCTCACACCTGTGTTCTCCAATTTGTATATGGAGAATAGAGGTGGTGTTATTTATTCTACTAAATCCTGAAAGTGCATAGTTGGTGAACACCTTACAAAAAAGTACCTAGATAAAGCTCAAAAAAACATGTCATAGAATTACTTTCTAGTCTGGCCTAGTGCGTGATGTTCTGCCTCTGCTGGAGGTTGAGATCCAGATGTGGGCGTTGTCCTAGGGAGGAGGCCTCAACCGAGAGGGTCGTGACAGGAGATACCAACCCATATATGAATTTAAGCTCCTCAATCTGCCGCCTGAGCGCTTCGCATTCGTCTTTAGTCCTCTACTGCTCACTCCTGTGTTGAATAATAATTTCTGTAACGGAGAGTACCTGTGTGGAGACGGCCCAGAGCTGAACGTGTAGTGTTTGGACTACGTTTACAACCTCTTCATGCTCCTCAAATGTGACCATTTTTGGATTTTTCCTATTCATATTTGTTGAGTTTCTTACTTTCCACCAGCTGCATCATCCACCAACGCGTTCCCCAGGTGTTTCCTCAACGTTGATCCTCCAGCTGCTACGTCGACCTGTGCGCTCACCATGATTTCTCTCAGTGTTGTTCCTCTCTATTATGAGTTTTTCATGTCCATGCACCAATTCAACTGCAACAAAATCACTCCTGTTCAATTGATTCATGGAATTTAACCAATTCCACACTGTTTGCCATACTTTCGAGCTATGATTACCTCTGATTCCATTATCCTTCACCTCACTTGAAATTAAATCCTATAAGTTGAATGTCATCATACGCCTTAACTTCTCACTGCAGAGATCCTTCCCACGCTAAGGAGCTGTCGTGGGTACAACGATGAGACTTCGAACACGAACTGAGGAGAGGAAAGGAGGTCGACGATCGTGAACTAAGAAGGGGCGGGTGATATAAGGCAGCGCGAGTATGAAGGGGGGCTGTAAAATAAGACAATGAGAGCGTGTAAGAAGGATGGGTGGTGAGAGGGGGCGTGTGAAGGGGAATCGTGGTAGGGGAGTGGAGGAGACAGGTGAAGTGAGGGGCGTGTGGGGTGGACGGGAGGAGGTGATGTCCTCACTTTGAAACAAGCGACGAGGGGGGGTTGTGAAGAAAGCTCTTTAGTTTGGGAGAGGGTTGTCCAAGTTGTGTCTGCCACCATGTTCCAATTTTTGAGCTGACAACCCTGTGTAACATCTTGATGTTTACTTGACTTCATGGGATTGCCGAGTTGCGGGAAATTCCATTTACCACTAAAGTGCCTTCTTCTAAACCAATTGCTTGATTTCCTTGAGCGTCTGCTAATTGATTGTTTCTTCTGAGTACATGGAAGAATTGTATATTAGGAAAGCGTTTGGTCACTGTCGCAATTCTTTGTAGGATAACTCTTAAAAACAAATTTGAGGATTGGGATCCTTTGTGAGCATTCCTTACGATTATCTTGGAGTCCCCAATCACTGAAATGGCATGTATATCTCTTCTTTTGGCGAGGAGGAGCCCTTGATACATAGCGTAGGCTTCAGCTTGATTGTTTGTTGCTAAGCCCAATTTCCAGTGGTAAGATAATACTTGATTTCCTTGTGGGAAGATGATTACCCCTCACACTCCTGCCACCCTGAACCAAGATCTAACCCTTATTGCTTTCGAGAAGTGGAATTTTTTTCCTGTGTGAACACATGAAAACAATAGTTTTTAGCACACACTTCAAGGTTGTAATCCACAACAACAACAACACCCCCCATCCTCCTTAAGATTATAATGTGTTTTTTACTAGATCACTTGGTTAAAAGTTTATGTACTTAGTAATAGGTCTTGAGATCAAGTCTCTTTTCATGCATTCATTGTAAAGTGTATTTCACTTAAATTATAAAAGTGAATCACTATAAAATTTACAAAGTAACTTCATTGTAAAAGTGATTCCTGCGTATTCTATAAAAGTGGGTCACTTTATAAGTAAATTATTTAAAAGTGATATTATAGGCAAATTTAGATAAGGAGGAATATCACCACATGGACCAACTTCTACTTTCCACATGCCCCTTTGGTTACCATTTATGCTTTTTTTCAAAAGAGCATAACTTTTACATCCAAAGTTTGTTTTTAGTGTCGTTTTTTTTAAACAACCCATTTTTTCGAGAAATTTCCATATAGGCCATCTGTTTAATCCTTTAAATCCATTTTCTCTTCATATTTTAATATGTGTTCTCCTAGTGATATTTTTATAACCAACACCAACTACTTCTCATGGAAATCCCATATGGAGGATGTACTAAGAAGTAAAGGATTGTACCTGATTACCTTGGGAAAATAACTAGAACCCATGATGATGAAAATAAAGTCAAATGGGATAATAAAAGTGATGAAGCATGTGGACTAATCAGAATGTCCATCTCTCCTGATTTAAGGTTTCACCTTCAAGGAATTGATGCCCCCGATGAAGCTTGGGGAAAGCTTCAAGTTGTGTTTGGTAAACACAATATTATTCGAGACCATCAGTTAATGACTTTAAGTCTCAATGATTTTTCTTGCATTGAAGATGATTTATCTAAATTCAAAACACCTAGACTTTTATGTATAGACTTCACACTATATTTGAAGGAAGATCGATGCATATATGTTATTATTGCTAAGCTTGGTAGTGCATATTTTGTTTTTGTATCTATTTTTTATGCAACCAAAGAATCTCTTGGTAGTGCTTCTAAAGAACCCTCTCTTGAGTATTTTTTTGATGCTCTAATTCGAGAGCAAGATAAGCTTGTGCAACTTGTATTTATCATCACTGCAGGTACATCCAACAAAGCCTTAGTGGCCCATCAGAAAGATAAATCCACGAATCCAAAGGAGAAAAATCCTCACCACAACAACAAGTAAAATGAGGGTCCCAAACCCTCTCTTCCAACTTCTACTCCTAATGGTGACAAAGGAGCAAAATCCAAAAGTAAGAAGATTGAAAAACATTTCAAATTTTGTGGGAAAGACGGTCACACAGAGTCTAAATGTTTTAAAAAGATGTAAGCCTTGGAAGCAACAATGAAGAAGCACAACATCGATATTGATTCTTTTTATTCTCGTGGACATGCACTTTCTTCTTATGGTTTCTCCTTCAATGCAACTTCTACTTCTTATTTTGATGAGTGGCTTATTGATTCTAGAGCATCTTATCATATGAATAATGATAAATCCATATTTTTTTTCTCTTAATGAATGTAACACCTAGAAAATATTTGTTGGTGATGATAGATCTCTTAGTGTTGTAGGGCCTGGAACAATTCATGTAGATAATGGTCATGTCAACGATATATTATGTGTTCCAAGTCTTTCTTGCAACCTTCTATCCATGTATCAGATCACTCATTCAGGTGAGAGTAAAAACGTATAGTTTTCGCCTTACCAAGTTGTAATCAAGGATTTAAAATATCCTAAGCATGTCCTCAAAAATGAAGTTGTTGATGATATTACTAGGTTGTAAAAGTTTGACAATTTTGGATCATCATCTTTTCCATCAGTTTTTGTTTCTCATAACAATGACTTGAGCAAACTTTGGCATGAGTTGTTTAGTCATATAAACTATATCTCCTTGCAACAACTATTCAATCAACATATGGTGACTGGTCTTCCTCTTATTTCTTGCATAGATGGTTTTTGTGCCAATTGTGTTCTCAAAAAACATCATCAAGACAATTTTGACAAACCTGCCTCTTGGAACGCCGCAACCCTTTTGTAACTTGTTCACAGTGATTTATGTAGTTCACTTTCTTCTTCTTGTTTCTCTGGGTGCACGTATTTCTTAACTTTCATCGATGATTTCTCTAGACACACTTGGTTTTACTTCTTAAAACTTAACAATGAAGTTTTTGACAAGTTTTTGGCCTACAAGGCCCTTGTAGAAAAACAATATGGACATCAACTTTAAAGGTTAATACTAGATAATGGAGGATAATATGTGAACAATAAATTTACAAGTTACTACATTGCATAGGGAATTCAAATGAAACATATTGTTACATATACACCACGACAAAATGGTGTTGTTGAAAGAAAAAATTGCACATTAAAAGAAATAGATAATTGCATGATCGGATCTAAAGAATCAAGTCTTCATTATTGGGAAGAAGCCATCAACTGTGCAAATTACATAGTTAATTGCACTTACACTAGAAGAAACATGGAATAAAATTAATCCAGATGTAAGCCACTTCCGTGTATTTGGAAGTGTAGCATGGGATCACATTCCTAATGAGAAAAGGAAATATTTACAACCTAAAAGTGAGAAGTGCATTTTTGTTGGATATTATGAAGATGTCAAAGGTTACAGACTTTTTAAACCTCATTCCAATGAAATTATTATTATAAGAGATGTTAAATTTGATGAAAATCTCTTTGCTCGTGAGCCTAATTTGGTGTTTATGCCATCTTTGGCCTGCAATCCATCTT
>SNQJ01S0307436.1:0-10090 GCA_010110895.2 Picea sitchensis | reverse complement strand
TTTTTCTTGGAAAAATCGACCATTTTTTGGGCATTTATGAAGGGTGCCCCCCATGGCCATGCTGGAGGAGTGCCACTTTATGGACTAGCACCCCATTTCCCATGTTAGGGAAGCACCACTTTAGAGGATGGTGCCATGTGTTCAACTAAGGGGGAGCACCAGTCTTGTAAGAGAGAATTTGGGGATCCTCCAACTTATTCTATGGGCCATCTCTCTTGGGATGAGGTTGGTTGTGTTCGAGCCCTATGCTATGGCTTCATTTTAGGATCAGATCCCAAAATTAAGGAGCCATATCCTCAACCGTATCCTTCATTTTCTCATGGTGGTTGTACCTCTCAAGGCTATATATTGAAGGCATTTCCAAGGTGAAGGGGGGAAGATTATAGGTATCAAACCTTTGATTTTGGAGGAAGCATATGCATTTTGATGTCAAGATTCATGCAAGGCCTAGACGAGGAGAGATTGGAGAAGTATTGCAACACCATACATAGTTTGTAAGTGCCTCTTTTTGGCTTTCCAATAAATATATGCTTGGCCTATTTACTTCAAGTTCATGTCTTGTTACATTTGCTTGTCTAATGTTTCTCTAATATTTGTAGATAGACTTGTCTTATATAATCTAGTAGAGTAGGAGATAGTTGTTTTCCTTTGTTGTCCATTGCAGATCTAAATTTGCGCTAAGGAGTTTGAAGATCAAGCTCATGAATTGGAAGCAATGAGGACAAACGTCGAAACAAGTTCATCATATCCTTCCTCTCCTTCTCATTCTGATTGGTTAAGATAAGTTTAAAGGGTTGTTAGTGTCCACTTGTATTGTTTTTGTCTTGGTATATGGGTCTAGTAATCCAAGGGAAGTTTCATCTATTCGCAGGCGAAACATTCTATAACACAAGTGAAGTTAGTCTTCCCATTTTGATGGTTTATCCATCACATACATCCTGAGCATATCTTCAATCACCTTATTAACCATCTTTGTTTGTCCATATGTCTCTGGGTGATATGTTGTGATAAAGTTCATATTTGTCACAAATCCTTTGAATATCCCCTTCCAAAAGTTCGATGTGAACTTGGAACATTTGTTCGACACAATCGTCTTAGGTACACCATGCAACCTAGAAATTTCTCGGATGTATATATCAGCAATGTTGGTTGCCTTGTGCGTGATTTTTATTGGAATAAAATGGGTAGCTTTAGTAATCTTGTCCACCACAACCATAATAGAATCATGTTGCTTAGCGGTCCTTGGAAACTTAATAATAAAATCCATGGTTACAACATCCCACTTCCACTCAGGAATTGGAAAAGGCTGTAACAGACCAACTGGATGTCTATGCTCAACCTTGACCTCTTAACAATCAAGGCATTTAGCAATAAAATCAACAACTTCCTTTTTCATGCCTGGCCAATAATATTGTATTTTGACCACTGCAATTGTCTTTTGGCAACCTGAATTTCCAACATAAGGAACTTTATACATCTCTGACAATAACAATTTTTTCAATTCCTGAACATTTGGCATATAAACTCTGCACCTATACATGAGGATCCCATCCTCTTTTAGCTCATAACCTTTCCATTTTTGTTGCGACATGCCTTGCTATAAAGTTGCCTTTATGTCTTCATAACACTGATCTGATTTGGAAACCTCTAAAATTTTGTCATTTAAATCTGATTTGCACATGCTAATGGTTGTAGCATGCATTCCATGCACCCTTCTGTTGAGTGTGTCAACCACCTTGTTCTCTTTTCCTCTGACATGCTTGATATCAAAGTCATACTCACTGAGGAATTCTAACCACCTGCTTTCTTTGGAATTTAAAATTTGTTGTCCAAACAAATGTTTAATACCATTATGGTTCGTCCTTAGCTCAAATATTTTACCCATGAGATATTGTCTCCGCATCTTCAAGGTATGCACTATGACTGCCAATTCTAAGTCACGAGTAGAATAGAGCCTTTCATGCTTCTTTAGCTTTCTTGATTCGTAACATATCACATGCTCATTCTGACTATGGATTTGTAACGTCCCCAACCCTCAAACTTCATCAGGAAACACTACCTAATCATCTGTGTCTTTGCTTCTCTACTTTGATACCAATTTTTGATGTCCTTGAACCTCAAACTCTGTCGAGCAACACTACCTAATCATATGTATCTTTGCTTCTCTGCTCTGATACCAATTTGTTACATCCTCGGCCACCTAGGCCGGGTCATGCTACTCCGAGAAACGCTCATGCTAGAATATACATATACAAATTTAACATGTGATTTACGTTCTGCTATCACACAACATAATGCAGAAATAACATTAAAAGCATACATGCAGTAATCACAAGAAAACCCATAAATATAAAATCATATATAAATATACAACATGTAACCAAACTTGGAAATGGTACTTATCTTTTAATTGAAGTACACCAACTGCGTGCAAACCTTCCATGAACCTCCCAGCCTTAGACCACGCTGCTCATCACTCTCAGAAGTGGGTCACCCCCGAGCTGGGACTAAAATCCACCCAAGTGAAAGGGATTCCTAGACTTGGCTGAGACTACGGGAAACTGCACAATGCCACATGAAGGATTCTCTCCAAGGAGCCTACCTACACCCACTTCTCACAAACTCTCATTCCCCACATGCATGTCCCACCCCAAGAAGTAAACACATTGATTGTTCTAAAGTCCATCGACTGCTCCACTTCCCTTTCCAGGGTTTCAGCAATAGGTCGGACCAAGAATTCTCAGAGCTCTGTAATTGCTGCTGGACTCCCTCCAAGAGGAATCACTTCCCCAACAAACTCTCTCACCTGGAGAGAGTTGCTCACAGGCCTGACAACCTGCCTCTTCAAACCACAACACAAAAATTTGATAAGGCAAGGGGATGACTCAACAATTACAGAGGTTCACAATGGTAGAAAAGGCTCTGGCTGCGTGCGTGAAATGCTCAAGGGATGACCAAAATCATGAGGATGATCTCGTGGGAAACAAAAATTGCAAGATTGGTCAGAATGCCCAGGGCGAGAGAAATGGTGAGAATGGTCCCCCCTGTAGAATCACGAGAGAGGCCCTAAAAAATTGTGAGAGAGAACCCTTACAACGGTGGTAATTCCCACATAAATTTGCATGCCTCCTAGTTGGCACTTGGCTCTCCAGGAGCTCATTCCTCTCCACTTGGAGTTTGTCCCCCCCAAAGGAACTTAGGATAACTGGGTTTATTTCCCAACTTTAGTATTTTTCAGGAATACTTATGATATTCTCTTGGGTTAAGCCCTCAAGCTTAGCCCCTCTTTCCTAGACTCATAACCCCATCCCTTTCCCTACCCAGTGGAGCTTATTCCCCCATAACTCTTTCTTCATGGTCGATCTACACGTAGCGATGTATTTTATTAATAATCTGCATAATTACATATACAAAATTAGGCCCACTGGCCTTAGCATCTAGGATCTTTGGCCTAATAAACACATAAGCCTACCAACTTATAATTACTTGGCTCACCAGCCTACAAAACATGTTACATTCATAATACAACCAGGGCTTGTCCTTGGGGTATTACAATCCCCTCCCCTTATTTTTTGCACTGTCCTCATTGCAACTCATTTACACAACATCAACAAGATTTTTAAAATCTTCAAAAAGATGTGGGTATTTTGCTCGCATAGCGTATTCGTGCTCCCATGTTGCATCCTTGGGACCGTACTAGGTTCACTAGACCTTTACCAACCTTATGGTTCGATTCCGAAGCTGCTTCCTTTTCCGGTCTAGTATGCACACCAGATGCACTTGAAAAGCGCTTTCTTGATCTACCTAAATCACATTCCAATCAATAACATGATTAGCATGAGGTATATATTTCTGAAGCAATGACACTAGAATTACTTTATGTATGGACATAGATGCAGGCAATGCAAGCATATAATCTACTTGACCAATCCTCTCTAGGATTTCAAACGACCCACAATATCTGGCTACCAACTTGGAACAGTTTCCCAACTTTAGGGAACTTCTGTTGGCTTTCACCATCAAGAAAACATGATCACCCACTTTAAATTCCTTGTGAGTTTTGTTCTTGTCAGTATAGCTTTTCTGCTTGTCTTGGGCAACCTTCAAATTCTGTTTAATCTTCAACATTTTCTCTAACATTTCCTTGAGCAACTCTAGCCCAACCACTACTCTATCAGCTAGGTTGTCCCAACTTATTGGTGTGTTGCACTTTCTGCCATAAAGTGCCTCAAATGGGCTCATCTTCAGTGATGCTTGGTACCCATTGTTGCAAGCAAACTCTACCAAGTGTAGGTAGTCTTCCCGTTTTAGACGTTTTGTCCATCACATACATACTTAGCATATTCTCTGTCACTTGGTTCATCCTTTCTGTTTTCCCATCAGACTCATGATGATAAGTTGTGTTGAAGTTCAGATTTGTTCTGAACCATTTTAATAACCCCTTCCAAAACTTTGAGGTAAAATTTGGGTCTCTTTCAGACACAATTGTCTTGGGTATGCCATGCAAGCGTGCTACTTCCCTCATATAAATATCAACAACATTGTTTGCCTTGTGAGTAACCTTCATAGGAATGAAATGGACAGCTTTAGTAAGCTTGTCCACCACCAACATGATTGCATCATGTTGCTTGCTTGTTCTGGGAAATCCTGTGATGAAACCCATTGTCACCACTTCCCACTTCCACTAAGGAATGGGTAATGGCTACAGTAACCCAGTTGGGCGTCTATGCACAACCTTGACCCTTTGACACTCCAAGAATTTAGTTATGTATTCAACAATCTTTCTCTTCATGCCTGGCCAATAATATTGACTCTTGACTACTGAAATTGTTCTCTGATACCCTGGGTGTCCCGCATAAGGTACATTGTGCATTTCTTTTAAAATCACACTCATCAATTCAGGAGAATTGGGTACATAAACTTTGTTTCTATACAAGAGAATTCCACCAATTCCCAATTCATAATCTTCAGCTTTCTGCTGCATTTTACCTTACTGCAATTTTGTTACCATTTCCATGCACTGCATATCTGCTTTTGCAGCTTCCAAAATTTTGTCTTTAAGATCAGCCTGATACATGCTAATGGTTGTAGCATGTAGTTCCTTCACTCTCCTACTGAGTGCATCAACCACTTTGTTCTCCTTTCCTATGATGTGCTTGATATCAAACTCACACTCACAGAGGAATTCCAACCATCTATTTTTCCTAGCATTCAAAGTTGGTTGATCAAACAAATATTTCAGATCGTTGTGGTCTGTCCTCAACTCAAACCTCTTTTGCATGAGGTAGTGCCTCCACTTCTTCAAAGCGTGCACAATGGCTGCCAACTCCAAATCATGAGTAGCATAGAACCTTTCATGCTCTTTCAATTTTCTGGACTCGAAACATATGACAAATCCGTTTTGACGAAGGAATCCACCAAGTCCTTCTTTGCACGCATCTGTGCAAACCACGAAATCTTCATTCAAATCAACAGTACGCAGAATTGGAGCATTGGTTAACAACTGCTTCAATTGTTGGAAGCTCATTTCAAATTATGTTGTCCATTGAAACTTCTTCCCCTTCCTTTGCATGGAAGTGATGGGATGAGCTATTCTCGAAAACCCTGCAATGAATCTTTTGTAGTAGCCAGCTAGACCCATGAAAGATCTGACTTCTGTCACATTATTAGGTGTTTTCCACCCTTTAATGGCCTCAATCTTTTCAGGGTCCACTATTATCCCTTCTTCAGATATGATATGCCCCAAATGGTGAATTATGTTTTGATAAAATGAGCACTTGCTCAATTTGGCATACAACTGATGCTCTCTTACAACTTGCAACACCATCCCCAAATGATGCTCATGGTCTTCTTCCGACTTGGAATATACAAGGATTTCATCCAAAAAGACAATGACAAACTTTTCTAAATATTCTCAAAAAACACCATTCATTAGGCACATGAAAACAATTGGCGCATTTGATAATCTGAATGTCACCACTATGAATTCATAATGACCATACCTTGTCCTGAAGGCGGTCTTGTTTATGTAATCCTTACCTAATGGTATCATGACCTGATATCTATCTTTGAAAATATCCTTGCATCCTTCAACTGATCAAAGAGATCATCAATCCTTGGTAGAGGATACTTGTTCTTTATAGTCACTTTGTTCAACTGTATGAAATCGATGCACAATCTCAATGTCCCATCCTTCTTCTTCACGAACAAGACTGGGGAACCCCAAGGTGATAGACTTGGGTGTATATACCCCTTCTTCAAAAGAAGCTGCATTTGCAACTCTTTCAGCTCTGGTGTACTCATTCTGTAAGGAGTCTTTGATACTGGAGTTGCTCCGGGCATTAAATTTATAGAGAAATCAATATCTCTCTTTGGGGGTAGTCCTGGTACCTCCTTGAACACATCTTCAAAATATTTCAGGACTGCATGATCCTCCAGATTTGGCACTTTATCCTTAGATGCTTCCTCCATATGGGCTGCAAATATTTGACAACCTTTAGTGTAACACTTCTTTAGCTGCATTGTTGAGATTATCCCGGACAGTAACTGCCCTGGGAATTCCTTGGAATGCTCTCTGATTTCCTTCCTCATCCAAGAAAATGAATCCCTTGTTATGACATTCTAATATCGCATGGTGTTGGTCCAACCAATCCATAGCAATTAGGAAATCATATGATCCCAAGGGCAAGATGTTCAAATATGCCTTGGTACTCAGTCCATTCATGCCCACTGGACATGATTTAACCAACTCAACATTAACCTTTCTCTTGGCTCCTGTAGTCAGCTGCACCAACCAAGATTTACCATGCTTGCTTCTTGGTAATTGAAATCTTTCTACTACTTTAGGATCTATATAGCTATGACTAGCCCCTAAGTCTATTAAAATAGTAAAGGCATGGTTATTGATCATACCTTCAACGTCAATCATGTGTGATTGAAACTCAACTTGCTTGTTGTCCAGGGCTTCATAGATCCTCTGTACTCTTTTGCCCATGTCCTCCATTGTTTCTGCTTGCTAAACATTGTGGACATCTCTTACCTTGTCACTTTTTTGAGGACAATCTGTATACTTGTGGTCTCCTTTACAGCCCCAACATTGCATAGGTGTCTACCTTGGCCTTTCCCACCTACTTCAACCATCCTGGGCTCTCTCAAAACTGACTGTCCTTGAGGACTATTTCTGAAAAATGGTGGCTTGTTTCCCTTCTGCCTTTGTTCATTATTGAACTTATTCTTGCCCTCCCAAGCCTTGTGGAAGGTAGGCTTTCCTTTTTGCTGATCATATAAGCATTTTTCTCTCCTTATAGTTTCTTCTAGAGTCTTGGGATCATCATATTGGATTTTATCACTGATGAAAGATGGCAACCCACTCAGATACCTCTGGATCTTGACTGTCTAATCCTTAATGAAAGGGACATACTTCAACATCTCTAGAAATCTCCTTTCATATTCATCTATAGTCATGCTTCCTAGTTTAAGTTCAAATATATCTTTCTTCTTTTTGTCATAGTATCTCTTGGCTAAGTACTTCTTTTCAAAATGTTTCTTGAATTCCTTCCAAGTCACATTTTTCTACCTGAGGCGTTGTACTTGTACCAGCCGATCCCACCATATGGATGCCTTTCCTTTAATTTGGTAGATGGAAATTCTTTCCTCTGCATGAGAATAATAGTTTTGCAATTGGAAGTACTTCCTCATGCCTAATAACCATGTCTCAGAATCTTCATCCCTCTTATGATCCCGACCAAAAATAGGAGGTTTGATTTTATTCATTTCTCATTTCAACTCATCCACCCCATACCTCCTATGCTTTCTAGTAGGTGATGGGCTTGAACTATTGTGTGGCCTCCTTTTGGAATGCCTTTCGGAGTATGGGTGACGTCTGCTACCACTCCTTGATCTTCCTTTCTTCTCAGGGGTCCTGTGACTTCCTGATTTGCTGGAGCCACTCTCCTTATCCAACTTATTTTCAATTCTTTCTAGGATCTACATTAAATTCATATTGAAGTTTTCCTGTTGCTCCTTGGCTCTCTTAAGCCTTTTGTTATCTACCTGGTGAATTTGGACATCTTTTTGTAATTTTTTAATGATTTTCATCATGCTCACGTCTTTATCTATTTCTTCTCCATGCCCATTGAAGTTTGTTCCTTCCACTCCCAAATGGACATCCATTCCTCTAACTTCATCCTCCAGACTGTAAGCGTCATGTGCCTCCTCCATTTCTCTGCACTATGTAACAATTTGATCCGGTTCTGACAATTCCTACCTCTGCAAAATGTGCAGTTAACCGAATTTTGTCAGGCTATTAGACTTAGTAATTTTCTAGAATAACTTAAAAAATCTGATTCAACAAAAGAATATCAGACTCCATTTTCTGTGGGTATTTGGTCGATCAAGAATCCCCATGGCTCTATCTTCGAGTCTTGCTCTGTTCTACAATTCCCTTTCGAGCACTAGCCCCTTTTCCTTCAACCCTTAATTTGCATGTGACCAAGTGCTAATAGTTGGGTGCTTATCCGGAGCCTTGAAACTTAGGGGCCCTGAAGCTTCAGACGTTTCCCTTTTCGCATATCACAAACCTCACAAAACATTGAACTGGAGAATTCGCGAAGGACGGTGGATCTACGATCCACATTTCTTGTTCATGTATATGGTGGATAGGAGCTCTCGGACTCCGGGCTTCGGTGGTTTCCAAAGCACATCACAAAAAAACTCTCGGAGTGTCGCATTGGCGAACTCGCGAAGTGGGGTGGATCAACGGTCCTCGGCTTTCCAGCATCCAACGACTGATATTTACTATGAAACTTCGGGATTCAAGAGTTCTGGACTATCCAAACTCTCAATCCTCCCGGAGTGGCAAGTCTCCGGACTACTGCAGTTTTTGCCATGTACAAAGTCATATGACACCTGGAATGCCTAGGGGAGATCCACGTCACCCAAGTGACATCATCATTCCAGGTCACATTCACTGCTTCAGGACTTTCTGGCTCTGGGACTTCAGAGCTTTGGGGTTCTAGGACTTCGGAGCTTCGGGGTTCCAGGACTTCGGAGGATTTCTTCCTCCCACTCAATCATGAACCATTTCTTCCGGAGTGTCAAGTCTCTTGTAATATCCCCAGGTAGAACCCCAGTTGTAATTATGAATTGTAAACATGTTTGTTAGGCTAGTGAGTCGAGTTATAATAAGCTAGGAGGCTTATGTGATGATTAGGCCAGAGAGCCTAGGATGTTAAGGCCAGGAGCCTGTTTTGTATATGTAATTATGCAGATCATTAATAAAAATTATACAGCGTTGCGTGCAGACCCACCACGAAGAAAGAGTTATGGGAAACTGAACTTCCACCAGGTAGCGAAAGGGAAGGGGCTAAGTGTCTAGGAATAAGGGCTAAGCTAGAGGGCTTACCTCTATAGGAATAATATTATATTATTATTTCCTAAAGGCTAAGGTTTGACATAAGCTATGTTGTCCTAAGTTCCTGGGTAAAGGGAACGAGTGTTAAGTGGAACTCATGCAGCTTCAGGAAGACATGTGTCAACCTGGATGCATGCAGTTTATAGGTGGGGAATCCATCTCGTTGGGGGGACCTCTCACCATTCTCTCACCATTCTCGCGATGGTCGCCACTCTGGAAGTCGACCATACTCCCCACCGATGCATGCACACACTCACGCACTGAGCATGACCTCCATTATAGACCTCTGAACAAGCACGCACCATGGGATCCTGCAGTCATACTTGACTTATCCTGTGTATGTTGAAATAATGTAACTACAAAGAGTATTCTTATTATTATTTGATATCTTATTCATTAGATCAATCCCCATTGTGGATTGATCATGTCGGCTATTGTAATAGGACCAAATCCCCTTTTGCGGATTGGTCAAATGATAATTATAATAGGCAAAATAAGAAGTCAGCCCCAACAGATATTAAAGAGGTCCCATAAAATATTAAATGTGGTTATAACCACCCAATTGGAGAAGTCGGCCCTGCCAGTGAAGAGACACTTCACACGTGCCAGTCTAATATAAATAAGGAGGCTAGCGCCTCACTTAGACACACAACTCACTTGCTCATTTGAGAGACAAGT
>SNQJ01S0307435.1:0-10090 GCA_010110895.2 Picea sitchensis | reverse complement strand
TTTACTTCATGCAATTTCTTTCTTAGATCTAGGTTGCAATTTCAATTCGTAGTTAATTATTGAGTTTAGTGTAGTATGAATTTGCTTCATTAGCATAGAATGCAATTGAATTTACTAGAATAGTCTCTTTATAACTATTGATGATTAATGCATGGCCAATAATTACATGGATATGCAAGATAGTTGATGTTGTTTCCATAATGGATAAGTTCTCACTGGATTGTCTAATTCACACTTTTCACTTTTCTATTGAAGTCAATATCGAGTTTATCCCTCTTGAATTATCGTTCATTGTTAAATGCCATCCTAATATTATAAGACACTAGAGACACAACCATCAACAATATATTTGAGTTTTCTTGTTTTAGAAGACAATTTTCTTGCTTTTGTAGGATAGATAGTCTTTTTTCTTTCGTAGGTTAAGGAATAATTTGTTTATCATAGATTAAAAGATTAGTTGTTAATTCCTCTTGCTTTCAATTTAGTAGATTTCCTTTTGTAAATTAGAAATAGTTGTGAAGTTTAAATTAAGAATAGAGTCCACTTGTTTCTTAGCTTAATTAGTTGCTTATTGATTAGTTTACTTGCTGTAGAAGTCATCCTAGGTTAGTTAGTTGTTTACTTTCTTTAATAGGTTAGTTGCTTGCTTGTCTATTTTCTTGCTTTGATAGGATAGTTGCTTATTGAATTTGAGTAGGTTAATTAAAAATAGTTTGCTGTTGTTATTGTTTATTAGGTAGATATTTTGCTTTTGCTTATTGTTATGATTGAACTAATTTTATTTAAGTAGGGTTTTCATTTTCTTTCTTAGAACTATCCATCAATCCTTCGTTCAAAGGTTACTTAGGGTACACAGTTTGAGTTTCATAGTAGGGTTTGATCATTAGTAGTCTTTTCTTGAATAGATTAGCTCTTAGATAGCCACTTCCTTAGTTAGACTATACTACCTCCAGTCCTTCTACCTTGGCATATATATTGCTACAACTCTAAGTTTACTTACCTTGGGTTGACAATTTAATTGAGGGTTTTTAGTGTGTTTTTAGTGCATATAGAATACCCATCATTTTTGGCACCGTTGGGGGAGTTGTCTCAAGGTAGGAATTAGATCATTTTTAAACATTAGAATTAGTTTGGTGGCGGGGGAACTTTAAGACGAGAGGTAAGAACTTGCACATTTTCTATAGCAGGTTCCCCCAAACCCAATGGTAGTTTTTCTTTTTTATTTTTGTTTTCTTTCATGAATAGACCTAGAGACCCAAAAGGTAGATACATTAAATCTAAATCAAACCTTTCAACCGAGGTTCCTTCTGACCTTTTTGGGGGAAGGAACATTCCACTTATAATCTCTGCAAATCGACATCGAAAAAATAAGAGCTAGCTCAACCCAAAAAGCTAAGGTAGTCTCTGAAGAGACTAAGACAAAGAGCACTATAGAACAAAAAATTGAAGCATCAGTAATAGTGGGATAGGAGGCAAGACCACTCGAGCCTTCCCCATAACCAAAAAACACAACCTTTGTTTTCTTACCACAACTAGGAGAATGAATTCGAAGGTGACTGATGGCGCACGACGCTTCTACATACCCCGCAGGGTCTCTGCGCCTGACCTCCCGGTCTTTAAGGATCGTTCAGTGTTCCCTTCTGAGCCGAAGCGGCTCTTTGGACTCCTAATGGAATCCTAGTGAAAAACCTGATCCACAGGTCCTTCATACACCTACACAGCCTTCTGCACATGACCGCGCTCTTTCCCTGATCTTACTTTCAGGTTTCGGGGTTTCACGTTTCCCGTCGTCAAGAGTTCCTATCCTCTTGGATCCCCGATCTCCGATGCGCTCCTTTCGGCCTTAGCCCCTCCTGGCTATGCCCTGGTCCATGTGACCGCTTTCCATAAGACCGCAGCCTTATATTCCTTCTTTTGGGGTTTTGGGCTTTAAAATAACGATGTGCTCCAACTCCCGTTAGCCCTCCAGGCTAAGCTCCTGGCCCACGTGACCTTCCCCCTATATGACCGCAGCCATACCTCCTCATCGGGGTTTCATACTTTCCAATGTCGAAACACATATGTCCTCAGGATTCGCGATTCCTCGAATCCCGATGCGCTCTTTACGCACTAGCTCTCCTGGCTAGGCTCCTGGCCCATATGACCATTATCCCCGTGATCACAGTCTTACCTCTCGTCGGGGTTTCGGGGTTTCAAATGCTGAAAAACATTTGCCGACGGGATTGCCGATTCCTCGAATCCCGATTCTCCGCTATGCTAACAGCTGCCCCCCACACAACGGAGCTTTCCTCCTTCTCTGATATGCTGACAACTGGCTCCCACAATGGCGCTTCCCTCCTTATCGGGGTTTCGGATTTCGCGATTCCAAAATGCCCAAACCTCTTGTCACCAGGATTCTCGATATCCCGATGACCAAAATGCCGATAGACGACTTCCTGTCGGGCCTTTCTCGATAGCTCCGATTACTTCCACGCGTCCTCCTCTGATGGACGGTCCTGGTCGCTCCTCGCAATTTCGAGACTTCTGATTTCCTAACTCTTTCGACCTCGAGAACTCCAATTTCCCAAGCGCCGATATCCCGATGTCTAGTGCCCGAATCTCCAAAATGGATGATCGCGTGACACGCGTCCTCTCTTAGATGGACGGCCCAGATTTGTGTCGGGGTTTTCAAGGTGGACTTACTCGATCTCCTATCCACAGGAATGCCGATATCCCGACTCCCAACACCTCGATCTCTGCCACGTGTCCAACTGATAGACGTCTTAGATCAGTTCTGGGTAATTCCCCATGGAAATTCCCGATCTCATGTCTTCAAGACTCCTAATATCGTGAATGCCGATATCCCGATGCCTGTCGAGACTTCTACCTGGCGTGAGAAGGGTTAAACCCTGTGCACCTCCTGTTCGATCTGACGGCTGACGGGATTTATGAATGAGATCCAATGGCTCTCGATCTCTCCCTTCTGTGCACTTCTCCTGCTCCTTCCTGGACGTAGAAACCAACGGTCTAGATTCTCTTTTCTCCAGCCGATTTTATGACGGCTGTGCTCCCTCCTGAGCTTCTGCACTTTCTTCCAAGACTTGGAAGAATTTCTAGTTCCCAAAGGCCTCAACCTTTGTCCTCCTTTTCCTCTGCGAACTCCTCGACCCTGAGCTTCGTCGCGCATATGAAAACACTGTTCCTCCTGAGCTTCTCACACGCTCAGACCCCTAAGGGATTCTGTCTTTCTTCCTTTCTCCCACAGATGGAGAATTTGATGCCCTCCTGGCTATCCTTATACTCAAGAAACCTCTTGTTGAGACTTTCAGGGTGTTCAACAACCCTGTGAAGATCCTTCAGTGGATTCTTCCTCTAAATACAAAACTCAAAAGAGTTCTCTTCTCCTGTGCTGTCTGCACAATGTCTCTATGCCCTCCTGGTAGAGTGTCTTCTTCCAGAACTTCCAACAGTTATGTCTTCTGTGCACCTATGCACCTGCTCAATGCCCACCTGGCAGAGCTCTCAGAATCCTCAGTGATTTTGGTTCTTCTTTTGAACTCACAACAGATTTCCTCCAACTGCACCTTGTGCCTGTGCTCAATGCCCACTTGGCAGAGCTTTACAAAACTCACAGCTAAGTTCTGTCTGCAAGTGTGTCTCTCATACACATCCTTTCCTCCAAGGTGTTCAACAACTTTGAGGTCTTCCTTTGAGTTGTTGACTCCAGTTCTTGTGCCGCAACACGCCTTTGTCTGAACCCGCAGAATTCAGAAGTGCATCCTCTGTGCATGACTCTTAGAACCCGCAGTGTTCTGTCACACCCTCCTGGTGTGAAGCCTCAAAGACCTTCACCTGAAATCCAACCAACTCCTGCAAATGCACAACTACAGTATACATCTACATCATAAAAGAACACTCACATACATTCACATAACACAAAATTCATGCAGGAAAAACTGCTTCTGTTTATATTAAAAATGGAAAACGCCTGTAATTACAAGGTGTTCTCGAGCTCTCTCTGGCTCTTCTCAGAATCCTACTCATCTCTCGACTTCCTACCAAAATGAGATACTCTAAATCTCTTTTACCTGAGGGGGCTCTTAGAGATCTTCCCTCCAATCTACCTATCCTATTCAATTACATTGAATGGGCTGTCTAGTCCATAATCGGATCTAGATCTCATCCATACAAACATTTAAGGCCGATATTATCTACAACCTGCACAAAGGCACGACTCTACAACTCACCAGCTTAGACATTCAATTACATTGAATTCAGATTTAAATGAGGACTGCGCCTCTCTCTTAAGCTTTGAATGTACGCGTTCGACATGGCTGGTTGGCTGGCTGGATGACGTGGAGAGATGCTCCTGCATCAAATTCGTCAGCTGAAAAATTCATGAGCTCCTTCTCATGAGCTTCCCATCTCAGCTGTTGAAATCCCCCTGGATCCCAAATCATCCTTTGGAGCTGTTCATCTGCTCCATCTTGCTGCTGCTGCAGCTTCTTTTCTGCCCAGCCTCTCCTCGTTGGCAGTCTCTGTTGATCGGATCATCAGCTCCATGATCTCTTCTATCACCTCGTCCAACTGCTCCAGTGGATGGCTCTGTTTTTGCAGTCTCCCCAGCTGCAATTTTTTTTGGCACATGAGCAGATCACCATGATCTCCCATGCCTCCTTCATCAGCTTCCAACTTCACCTGTTGGATGTGCACGCTCTGCACTTTCACCCTCTCTTCCAGGGCTTCAATTTGTTCCCACAGATAAAAAAAACAAATGTTGTTTGCCTCTTCTTCTTATTCTGTTGAAAACTCCCACGTTGCAGTCTTTTCAGTCTCCTGGCTTAAAATACTGAGCCATTCCTCGGAATGCTCATCATCCTCTCCTACTTCTTTTGCTGTCAGCTTCAGTGCTACAACTTCTTTAGCTTCCTGGCTGAATATGTTGAGACACTCCTCCGAATGCTCATTTTCTTCTTCGTCAGCTTGGGCAGCTTCCAAAGTCTGCTCCAATCCCTCTTCTTTCCTGACAGTCATAGCTGACTGTTCTGCTATTGTTGCTGCACCTGCAACAAATATTTCTGCCTCCTCCTGGGCAAGTGGTAGGAATACTCCAATTCCCCCAATAATCAGAATATTATCCTGATCTTCCTCCTCTGTCAGCTGCATTTGCTGATCTAAATCCATCTTTGAGCTCACCTGCTCTGTCAGCTCCTCTGGCTGATTCCAACTCACCTTCTCATCCCTGCCCACCTGACAATATGGGATGTTTCTACTGCCCTCCTAGCAGACCATGAGATCAACTGATCCCATCTTCATCAGCAACCCTTGCTGAGTTGAACTCACCTCCGAGTCCATGAGACTTTCAGATAGTCTTGAATTCTCATCTCTGGCCACCTGGCAACCCGAGATGCTTCCGCTGCCCTCCTGGCAGTCTTCGAGATCCCGCAATGATCTCATTTCATTTCCCAGCTGGCAATGTGAAATTCCCTGGCTGTCCTCCTGACAGATTCTCAACTGATCCCAATTCGTTGCCCACCTGGCAAACTAGAATTTCCTCTCTGCCCTCTCGGCAGTGCTTGAGATCTTCAAATGATCCCATTTCACTGAGATCTCTCCCAGTCTCTGGTTCACATACCTGAACCATGTTCTTATCCTGCCGTATCCACAGTTCGAGCTTCTCTATATCTGCCTTTAATTCATAGAGCTCTTTATCCATTTCTACAAGCTTTTCTTCTTTGCTCTTCCTCCCAGCATGCCTATGGTATTTAGTAACCATGGTGCTGTCTTTGTCTTCTTTCCTAGAAAACCTGCTGCTGTCACTCCACACTAAGAGTGTTACCAGCTCCATCCTCCTACAGTCTCCCTGACTGCCTTCTTGATTGCTACCTACCTGCAAACAATCACCACAGAGTCTCCAACGCTCTATCTTCTGTTGTCTTCCCGCTTCACCTGAAATATACAAGTGAAGTTCCTGCTCTGATACCACTTGATGGCGCGAGATGATTCTACATACCCCACAGGGTCTTTGCGCCTGACCTCCCGGTCTTTAAGGATCGTTCAATGTTCCCTTCTGAGATGAAGCGGCTCTTTGGACTCCCAATGGAATCCCTGTGAAAAACCCGATCCACAGGTCCTTCATACACCTACACGGCCTTCTGCGCATGACCGCACTCTTTCCCTAATCTTAATTTTAGGTTTCGGGGTTTCACGTTCCCCATCGTCAAGAGTTCCTGTCCTCTTGGATCCCCGATCTCCGATGCCCTCCTTTCGACCTTAGCCCCTCCTGGCTATGCCCTGGTCCATGTGACCGCTTTCCATAAGACCGCAGCCTTATATTCCTTCTTTCGGGGTTTTGGGCTTTAAAATCTCGATGTGCTCCAACTCCCATTAGCCCTCTAGGCTAAGCTCCTAGCCCACATGACCTTCCCCCTATATGACTGCAGCCATACCTCCTCATCGGGGTTTCAGACTTTCCAATGTTGAAACACATATGTCCTCAGGATTCACGATTCCTCGAATCCTGATGCGCTCTTTACACACTAGCTCTCCTGGCTAGGATCCTGGCCCATATGACCGTTATCCCCATGACCAAAGTCTTACCTCTCGTCGGGGTTTCGGGGTTTCAAATGATGAAAAACATTTTCCCACGAGATTGCCGATTTGTTGAATCCCGATTCTCCGCTATGCTGACAGCTGGCCCCCACACAACGAAGCTTTCCTCCTTCTATGATATGCTGACATCTGGCTCCCACAATGGCACTTCCCTCCTTATCGGGGTTTCGGACTTTGCGATTCCGAAATGACCAAACCTCTTGTCACCAGGATTCCCGATATCCCGATGACCAAAATGCCGATAGACGACTTCCTGTCGGGCCTTTCCCGATAGCTCCGATTACTTCCACGCGTCCTCCTCTGATGGACGGTCCTGTTCGCTCCTCGCGATTTCGAGACTTCTGATGTCCCGACTCTTTCGACCTCGAGAAATCCGATTTCCCGAGCGCCGATATCCCAATGTCTAGTGCCCGAATCTCCGAAATGGATGATCGCGTGACACGCGTCCTCTCTCAGATGGATGACCCAGATTTGTGTCAGGGTTTTCAAGGTGGACTTACCCGATCTCCTGTCCACAGGAATGCCGATATCCTGACTCCCGATGCCTCGATCTCCACCACGTGTCCAACTGATAGATGACTCAGATCAATTCCGAGTAATTCCCCATGGAAATTCTCGATCTCATGTCTTCAAGACTCCCGATATCGTGAACGCCGATATCCCGATGCCTGTCGGGACTTCTGCCTGGCGTGAGAAGAGTTAAACCCCATGCACCTCTTGTCCGATCTAATGGCCGACGGGATTTCTGAATGAGATCCAACGGCTCTCGATCTCTCCCTTCTGTGCACTTCTCCTGCTCCTTCTTGGACGTAGAAACCAACGGTCCAGATTCTCTTTTCTCCAGCCGATCTTATGGCGGCTGTGCTCCCTCCTGAGCTTCTGCACTTTCTTTCGAGACTTGGAAGAATTTCCAGTTCCCAAAGGCCTCAACCTTTGTCCTCCTTTTCCTCTGCAAACTCCTCGACCCTGAGCTTCGCCGTGCGTATGAAAACACTGTTCCTCCTGAGCTTCTCACACGCTCAGACCCCTAAGGTATTTTTTCTTTCTTCCTTTCTCCCACAGATGGAGAATTTGACGCCCTCCTGGCTATCCTTCTACTCAAGCAACCTCTTGTTGAGCCTTTCAGGGTGTTCAACAACCTTGTGAAGATACTTCAATGGATTCTTCCTCTAAATACAAAACTCAAAAGAGTTCTCTTCTCCTGTGCCATCTGCACAATGCCTCTATGCCCTCCTGGCAGAGTGTCTTCTTCCAGAACTTCCAGCAGTTTTGTCTTCTGTGCACCTATGCACCTGCTCAATGCCCACTTGAAAGAGCTCTCAGAATCCTCAGTGATTCTGGTTCTTCTTTTGAACTCACAACAAAGTTCCTCCAACTGCACCTTGTGCCTGTGCTCAATGCCCACTTGGCAGAGCTTTACAGAACTCACAGTTAAGTTCTATCTGCAACTGTTTCTCTCATACACAGCCTTGCCTCCAAGGTGTTCAACAACCTTGAGGTCTTCCTTTGAGTTGTTGACTCCAGTTCTTGTGCCACAACACACCTTTGTCTGAACCCGGAGAATTCAGAAGTGCATCCTCTGTGCACGGCTCTCAGAACTCGTAGTGTTCTGTCACACCCTCCTGGTGTGAAGCCTCAAAGACCTTCACCTGAAATCCAACCAACTCCTACAAATGCATAACTACAGTATACATCTACAACATAAAATAACACTCACATACATTCACATAACACAGAATTCATGAAGGAAAAATTGCTTCTGTTTATATTAAAAATGGCAAACGCCTGTAATTACAAGGTGTTCTCGAGCTCTCTCTGGATCTTCTAAAACTCCTACTCATCTCTTGAATTCCTACCAAAATGAGATACTCTAAATCTCTTTTACTTGAGGGGGCTCTTAGATCTCTTCCCTCCAATCTACCTACCCTATTCAATTACATTGAATGGGCTGTCTAGTCCATAATCGGATCTAGATCTCAGCCATACAAACATTTAAGGCCGATCTTATCTACAGCCTGCATAAAGGCACGGATCTACATCTCACCAGCTTAGACATTCAATTACATTAAATTCAAATTTAAATGAGGACTGTGCCTCTCTCTTCATCTTTGAATGCACGCGCTCGACGTGGCTGGCTGGCTGACGTGGAGAGATGCTCCTGCATCAGTGACCATTAGTTTGGAAGAACTCTCTCAAATCCTAGTAGTAGCCGGGATCTCTTCTTCTCAGGAATAACAAATCTTGACAATACCCAAGAACTTGAATACCTCTCCAAAAATATTAGAAGAATCAAGGTCCTATGAGCTACAAAATGATTTTTCTTGCCAAAATGCAAAGGAAGCTGAAAAACTATGGACTACATCCAGTGGAGAGCAATCATTAAGACCCGAGATTGAGGATTTCTCAACATCCATCTCAACAGATCCTTTATGTACTTCATAAATAAATCATCCAGAAGAAGAGGATATGCATAACATGATGAAGGAGAGCATAGAAATTACTGTTGATGAACATCGAGATTATATTGAAATTTGGTTTCAAGAGGTCATCAGACCACAATACTATTCTCTTCTTCAACACCTTTTGATTCCAAAACAAGTATGTTGGTTTGTTCTTCATATCCAGGTAATCACTGCGGTAACTTTTTCATATATGGATATGAGTATGTTTCTTATCTTGCTTCGCACATGGTTACATTGGAAGAGTTCTTACACTTGAATAAAGATTTTCCCTTTCTTTTTAGGTAGGGTAGGATAGTAATTAAAATCTGCATGTTGTTAGTTTAGCTTAAAGTCTACTGCAACCTCATTTTACATTTTCTTTTAATAAAATAACTATGAGATACATGTTCCAGTGAATTGATCTCATTGATCTCATTAGTCTTTGATATTTTAAAGTGTGGTTTTTGACAAACAATTCTAAATATTTCTGTAGGTATTTATTTCACCAGGAGTAGATAGTTTCAAGGAAATATAAAACAAGGATTCTTCTTCGAAACATTGCTATACTTGAACCTTGTTGTCTGCTAAGCATCGAATGAATAATGACTTGCTTTAGTTATTCATGTTTTTTCAAAGATTTTCATCTTCTCTTTTCCTTAAGGTATTCTAAAAAGCAGTTGCTCTTGAAAATATTCACCACTATATAAGGAAGTGATACCGTAACCATCAAGCTTAGAGGTCTCTCGTACAATTTTCCCAAGAAACATGAGTAAGTGAGTAAGGTATCTTTATTAAAGAGTAACAAGGAGGTCTGATTAGCGGTTAGTCATGGAAACATCACAATAACTTACAAAAGAAGAAAGTGAGTTGAGCCTAGAGATACCTTTCTGTTCTTTCTCAATGGTACCATCCACTACACACTAAATAGCTTGATTATATCATATATTTATATAGGCCACGTCCGCTTAAGTACCCCTTACATCAAGACAACCACTAAGGAATATAACATAAAGTCATCCTCTAACATAAATACCATCCCAATTGAGAAGAAAAAAGAG
>SNQJ01S0307434.1:0-10090 GCA_010110895.2 Picea sitchensis | reverse complement strand
TGGCAGCATTCGGGACACTTTGGCCAATTGGGAAACATTCTCCTTTCACAACCCAATTCTCCAGCGCATTTGGCAGCTGCTCCCGGGCTTCTCCCTCTGGGCAATCTGGAAGGAAAGAAATAACATAATTTTCAACTCCAAATCTTCCCCTTCTACCAGCATTTGGGAAAGAATAAAACGGTTTATCCGTGAAACCATTCTTAGCAATTCATGGCTTCACGATGATATTCAGTGCAAGCCTAAGGAGAAGCTCATTTGGGAAGACCAACAGAGGGCGTCATAGCAGTCCTACGGTATGGACCCCACCCCCATCTGGCTTCCTTAAGCTTAATTTCGATGGGGCCTCCAGGGGCAACCCTGGACCAGCTGGCTTTGGAGCCGTCCTCAGGAACAACTCGGGTGAGATTACTCATATGACTGCTGGCTTCTTGGGTGAAAACACGAACAACGTGGCGGAGATCACAAGTCTTTTAAGAGGCCTTCAAGTTGTGGTTCAACACCATTTTCACCGGGGGATCATTGAAGGAGACTCCCAAGTAATAATTCAACTCATATTGAAAATCCTTCACGGTCAATCTCCAGAGCGGATTTCCCCCAGCTGGCGTCTTTCTGGTCTTCTGGAGGATTTTGGTGGCTTCATCCACCCCAACCTGACCCTCATCCCCTCTCATGTGAAACGAGAAGCTAACAAGGTTGCTGATCACCTGGAAAACGCAGGAATTGACTCAAAGGAGAATCCCATCTATTGGCAGGCCAACGTTTCAGAAGAGACAACCCTCTCTACGCAATGCAGAGACCTTGCTAGTAGAGACTTCCCAGCCCCGGATGGGGTGACACGCGACATAGAGGAGGTGACACCCAGATTAGAACTCAGCTCTGGTTTAATGGCTGATGGCCGCCACCCACACATCCGCATTTACGATGGTGGACGGCCATAGCAAAGGACATGCGACGGAGGGACTCTTCCCCCCCGCGACCATTAACCCACCCTGCGCACACGGATTAATCGCGGATATGGAAGGACGGAGGCTTCGACAGTTTGGTTATGTTTTTTCTTTTGAGCCCAAACAACGAGGGAAGGCTCCTGGTGCGGCTATGCCATGGTTATTTACCGCCTTCTTTCTGCACTCTGAGAAGATTTTCCAGGGCTGGTGGTTTCTTTGTGTGTCTCGACAGAGTCGGCTTGCCCAACGAAAGTGCCCCCTGTGCGCGCAGACTTTTTCCATTCTGGCGGGGACCACTTGGCAAACTGGAGGAAGCGACATGTCACCGGGTGCCTAGGTTCTTATGTTTTCCAGGTTTTTAGTTTTACTGTGTAACTGTTTTAGGTTTATCTGGACCACTGGCATCTGTCCTGGTTTCCTTCGGGCAGGACATATGTTTCTTTCCTTAATGTCTTACTGTATAACTGTTATTTGCCTCCCACTTATGCTGGTTTCCGGATACCGGCAACATTTTTGGTTACTGTAGCCATGACTCTGTTTATTTTGTCAAAGTTTTGAGCTAATTTAATATAGCAGGTACTACTCCTTTTTTATTTAAAAAAAAAAAAGATAGTGAACCTCATCTAACCCAACAAGATTGTGAAATATCTTTAGGTTCTGAAAAACTATTTGATGAGGAAAATATTAATAATCTTGATGAACCTACCTCTCAATATAAAATTCTTACTAATTTAGTATTGGCTGAATTACAAAGTATGATTTGAGGCCAAAAAATAAAACTATTGCTATAAATCAACCAAAAAAGGTTTTACTGTAATAAAGGAAATGAAGTTGTATCCTTAAAACCATCAACAGAAACATCAACAGTTCAAAAGAATCAAGTTGAAGCAAAGGCAACACAAATTAAAACACTAGAAAATAAAGAAGCAGAAGTGCGGACTAAAGAACCAAAGAAATCAGATAACACTTTTAATCTGGAAAATGAACTGAACAAAATTAAAATTCCAGTACCTTTGATAGAACTCGCTAAGAATCCGTTATATAAGAATCAAATTTCAAAAGTCATAAATCTTCTAGATTCAGAGAGTTAAGATGATGTTATTAATCTTCAAGATGAGCATCCAAAAATCATATTTATACCTCATATTAAAAATGATAAAGATTTTGTGGCTCCATTTTATATTACACTTATTGTACATGATCATTTACTACATAATTGTATGCTAGATTCAAGTGCTTCACATAATCTGATGCCAAAGGAAATAATGGATAAATTGGGCTTTCAAATTACCATACCTTATCGATACCTCTATTATTTTGATTCTAGGAAAGTTAAGTGTTTAGGTATGATAAAGGACTTAGTTGTAAATTTGGCCCAAATCCTAGTCAAAAATGTTCTTATGGATGTGGTAGTAGTTGATGTGCTTTCAAAGTATGGCATGCTTTTATCAAGATCCCGGGGTGCTAAATTAGGAGGATCGGTACAGTTAGATATAATGTATGCCACGATCCCTATTTTTGGTGGGAAATTTACGAGATTGTATAGAGAGACAGGATTGTCTTATACAAACAATGATCCACAAAATCCCAACAATTATCCAATCTACGTTGTTGATCAAGACTTAGGAAATTGTATATTATATATTGATGATGATTTTGAAACTTGTACAGAGAATGAGAAAGTTAAAAAAAAATAGGAGAATGTAAATATTAGAGAAGGAATGTGGAAAATTCATTTCGATGGTGCCTCTTCATGGGAAGGAGATGGAGCTGGAATATTCTTTGTGGCACCAAATGATGAATATTGCATTCCATTTTCTTATATATTTTAATTTGAGATTAACTATATAAAATGCATCTGAATATGAAGCTTTGATTTTTGGATTAGACTAGAAAGCTTAAAATTCAACACTTAGTTGTATATGGGGATGTTGAACTTATTGTGAATCAAGTGAGACAAGAATATCAGGCTAAACATCCAAGAATGAGATCCTATTGAAATTGTGCATGGGACTGAATTGAAAATTTCTTCCTGTCTTTTAATATTCATGTTATTCCAAGATTGCATAATCAACATGATGACTCCTTAGCTAAGGCATCAAGTACTTTCATCCCACCCACTGTTTTAAAATTGAAATATCACATCGAGACGAGACACAAACCTTCAATACCATATAATGTTCATTATTGACAAATATTTGAGGATGATGAACAGATAAAGAAATTCCTTGAAATGGTCGATGAATTTTCAAAAACTCAAATTGATCAAGAAAATCAAAATGATCCAGCTTGGATTATGCATGAATGAGAATCTAACGAAAAGTTTAAGAACAAAATTGCAAATCATAAAATGCTTTTGTTAAAAAATAATCAAATTCCAAAAAGACTCATTCCTTTAGAAAGAATCTTCGATCAAAATGGTATCCCTTTGAAATATATCTTGCAGCATCAACCATAAGAAGTTGAATATTGTAATATTGGTTCTAAATAAAGTCCAAAATTTGTAAAGTTGTATAAATATCTTTCCATTGAACATAAGAAAAATTATACATAACTGCTCAAGGAATATAAAGATTTTTTCGCATGGTCTTACTAAGATCTGAAAACTTATGATACTTCTATTATAGAGCATAAGATTCCGTTAAAACTAGGTTTCAAACCTTTCAAACAAAAGCTTAAGAAGATTGATCATATTATTTTACCAGTAATAGAAAGAGAGGTTAAGAAACTTCTTGATGCAAAAATTATTGTGCCTCTTAGATACTCTGAATGGGTAGCTAATTTGGTTCCAGTTACAAAGAAAAATGGGGAGATAAGATTATGTGTGGATTTTAGAAATCTAAATCGATTTTCGTTAAAAGACAATTCTGAAAATGGATTATATTCTTGAAAGGGTAGTAGGGGATAATTAAATTTCTATGATTGAAGGTTTCTCGAGAAATAATCAAATAGTTGTCCATGAGGACGATAAAGAAAAAAATGCATTTACTACTCCATGGGGAACTTTTATGTATGACAACATGTCATTTTGTTTGATGAATGCAGGTGCAAATTTTCAAAGAGCCATGGACATAGATTTTGTTGGTGAAAGAGATAAATTTGTTGTTATTTATTTAGATGATCTGACAATTTTTTCCAATTTTGATGTCGAACATTTAAAATACCTCAGACAAATTTTTGGTAAATGCAGAAAATATGGTTTGTCTCTAAATCTCAAGAAATATAATTTATCTATGAAAGAAGGGAATTTATTAGGTCATATTGTATCAAAATATGGGATTAAAGTTGATCCAAAAAGGATTAAAGCCATTGATAAGATTAATTTACCTAGAAACAAAAAAGAGATTTGGTCATTCTTAGGAAGAATCAATTTCTTAAGAAGAGTCATTCCAAATTTAGTTGAAATTGTTAAACTGAGCACATATATGTTGAAGAAAGATAATGGGGTGAAATGGAAAACATAAGCTAAGGTATATTTTCAATGAGTTGAAAAATTCATAGGAAAAGCACCAATTTTGGTAAGTCCATATTATTCGAAGGAATTTTTAGTCTTTTCTTTTGCATCCGAACATATAATTGCAACAGTGTTTTTATAGAAAAATAATGATGGATTTGAACAACCTATTGCCTTTTTTAGTAAAAGCCTCAGAGACACAAAATTGAAATATGATATTTTAGAAAAACAGGGTTATGCTATGGTTAAAGCAATTAAATCTTTCAGGACATATGTATTACATTCCAAAGTGATAGCATATGTACCCACCAATATTGTTAAAGAAATATTAATACAACATGATAGTGATGGAAGAAGAGGCAAGTGGTTGGAAAAAATCCAATAATATGATCTGGAGATCAATCCAACCAAATTAGTAAAAGGATAGGGTTTAGCAAAATTGCTTGTTGAATCCAATCTTAAATCTCTTGGAATTAATCACTTTGATTTTGAAAATCATTTACCATATATTGAATAAATTGATGATCAAGTACCAACAACTCAAATAGATGACAAATTCTCTTCCTCCCCTTGGTATAACGAAATAGTGTCATATATTCTCACTCTTCAATGCCCCGGTGATATGACCCCAACAAAAGAAAGAACATTAAATTTACATGCAATTAAATATTGCATTATTGATGGCAAGCTATATTGGAAAGATCCTTTAGGTTTCTTATTAAGTTGCCTAACACATTTGAAATAGAATGTGTTATTGAAGAATTTCACAAAGGAATATGTGGAGGACACCATGCTTAGAGAGAAACATCCTACAAAATCCAAAGGGTGGGATATTATTGGCCAACATTTTTGTATTGATGTAAATGCAACGATTAGAGCTTGCAGATAATGCCAACTCTTTGCTGGAAATCAAAACTTTCCTGCCTTACATTTAGTCCCTATCAAATTTGAAGCTCCTTTCCAACAATGGGGCTTAAATTTCATTGGAGAGATTCAGTCTCAATCCAATGCCCAACACAAATGGATCCTAACTGCCACTGATTATTTTTCTAAGTGGGTAGAAGTTATTCCAACCATGAATGCTACACACTCAGTGGTAATAAATTTCTTGGAGGAAAATATTTTAGCAAGAGTCATTTGTCCAAGAAAAATAATTGTAGACAATGCACAAGATTTTAAATTTGTTGCTATGATAATTTTTTATCAGAAATATAATATTATTTTGGTTCATTCTACAACTTATTATCCTCAAGGGAATGGACTAGAAGAATATTCAAATACAAGTTTGATGAGAATAATTAAGAAATTTCTGACAGAAAATAAAAATGCTTGGCATTTACATTTAAAATATGCTCTACGGGAGAATAGGATCAACACCAAGAAATCAATAGGTATATCACCTTTTCAATTGGTTTATGGAACAAATGTTACTTTACCCATTAATCTTGCTCTTCTTGTGATGAAATTATGGCAAGATGTTGATGAAGAGCCAAATGATATGACAAGAAGAATCAATCAAATAATTGAGGTCCACCAGATCAGAGATGAAGTTAATGAAAAAATTCAAAGATATAGAGACAAAATGAAGGATATCTTTGATACGAAAGCCAAAGATAGGGAATTCCTTCTTTGATATCTAGTTCTAAAATGGGAAGCTAGAAGAGAGGATGCTGGAAAACATGGAAATTTTGATCATCTTTGGTTCATTCCTTATAATATTGCAGCGGTAGAAGGAAGAAATTATTTCTCTCTTCAAATTCTAATTGGAGAGATTCTTGAAGTACCTATCAACGAGAATTATTTAAAACATTTCATTTAGTAGTTTAGTTTTCAATTTTATTTTTGTTTTTCATTATAAATATCGGTGTTGATTGGATTGATGTTGGAAATTTACTTTCAAGTTTTGATCATAATTGAATTAAGAACTCATTATATGAATCTTGGTTCAATTAAGGTTTTGAGTGAATTATCTATTATTAAATTGAGATTTCAAAATTTGAAATTTTTTAGCTATTATTTGATGGTAAGAGTTGATTTGATTTTCCACTAAAAAAGAATAGATAAATGTAAATAAATTGACTTTGAATTTTTTCTATTTAATAGTTAGCTATTGAAAAAAAAACAATGTTAATTTAAGAGTAAATAAAGAAAGATAAGATCATTTTCTCTTACCTTTATTTCTAATCTCTATAGAATCACTTGAATTCATTATTAAACAAACTTTCACATGTATGGTGAAAATTATGTTTCAATTCTTAGTCTTTGATAAAAGAGTATATTTGGAGTAATTTTTTTGAAACATTGTGCTTTGATATCAAAAGATAACCGGTAGTCATCTCAAGAAAATAAAAATATATAAAATTAATAGTAGAATCGTTTATTTGTTCATAGGAAAAAAATATAGTTAATTTTGAGTGGTTATTAATCTTAGGGTAATCTAAATGTGTAGTCAATTCTACATCATTATTTGTTTTTAATAGTCACCATCCCAAAATGTTTTAAAACACATTGATTGTCCCCATCTCGCGAAAATAAATAAAGTAACATAGACATATGGTGAAAACAAATTCAAAAAACTGATTGTCCCCATCTTGATAAAACAATATGATGAAAGGAAAGTCATTATATGATTGCCCTCATCTCAAAGAAAATTAAAAATTAGGATGGTGAAAGGAAATTCAGAATTGGGGAATGCAAATACCTTCATCGAGGCTATGGACACCTGAATAGAAGTGAATCAATGTTTGTGATGACTATAATGAACTATAACTACATATCTTACATTTATACCCTATTATTAATTCTCTTCAAAATTCTTTGTATTGTATCTAAACGAGTTCTCTTTCAAACAATGGATAAAATGGTTGTAATCCTAATAGATGATAATTATCAGTTTAACATTTAATATTTTATCCATGCTCTGATTAATTACCCTGGATATTGCTTGAGTAAACTCAGATAAATAAGTTATTTAATATCCTACTTGAAATTTAAAATTCAATATGTTTAAGGTTGTATTCTTGACAGTTCAAATGATTCTGATAAGAGATTTTTTTTTTTTTTAAGTAGGTGAAAATGTGTTTCAAATCTTTCATAACTTATTTTGAAGTTAGTAGAATAATGAATCCATTTACCCTATAAAGTCACTTGGTTTGCAGTTCTTTGGTGCCTCATAGGGAGCCCCCATCCCCAATTGGAGCTTATGTTAGAACATAAACCACGATCTAAAATAAATATTCATAATTTTGAATTATTTTCTTAAATTTTTCCTGTTTTTTGTCGTTTTTCAATAAAAGTTTTCTTTAGAAGTACTATTATATAAAATAATTAAAAAAATTTGTTGTGTTTCGACAGGGCAGATCAATCCTAAACCATCAATCTTGAAGTATATCAACATCAACGATTCACGGGATTTTGGGGAGACATAGTTACACAATGTTTAATCAATGAAGTGTTCTCGTTCGTGGTTCCATTTTGGGATTTCAAACTTAATATTTATTGAACCTTTTAATCCCGAAGTCACAAAGATATGGAGCCCCAAAGTTCTGGAAGACACATTTCTAAGTGAAAATACTTAGTTGACGTGTCTTATTCAATCTTACATTATTTTCACGTGGCACTTATTTCTGGAATTTTTGGACACGTAATTTGCACATTTCAGTATGACACGTGCCACCCATGTTCTTATTACATGCCATCATATGTGATGTCATCTTGCCATGTCACTCTGGGATATCATATTTTTAAGAGATCCCATAAGTCCCGAAGGCACGGATTTTCAAAGTCTCGAAGTTCCAGAGATTAAAAGTTAAGGAATGAGTAGCTTAATAAATCTTAATTAAGGATAATTAATCATTTTGCGACTTTGGCCTTCAGGATATGTTTAACATTCCCTATTCAAAAGCCCTGAATTCTCGAGGTGTCGAAGTACTTATTCTTTCTAATCAAGATTGTTTAATGATAATTAAAAATGATTAGGGTAAGATATTCGAGTAAAGTTTGATGTTGTCAGGTAATAAATTCACCATCTTTCTAGCATTATGACCATGTCGTTCAAATGTGAAATATTAAATGTAGAATTGATGGTGTGTTAAATTGTGATTTGGTAAAAGATTGAACTCCAATCCATCTTTGTATTCACATTCATAAGTGTTATTTTTTCCTACAGGATGAAATATTGTTGATGAGAAGTCATGGCGCCTCGCAAGGGAGCAAAAAATCAAGTCCAATACCAGTCTGTAGAAGAGCCGAACCCAAATTCTAATATTTATTCAGATACTACTACTCATTTAACAGGTAGCATTAAATCTTGGGCACAGGTTTATGAAATTCTCGAAGAAGAGCAATCCATTGTTTCGGATGATGCAAGCGAAGATGAAGATGTTATAAATACAAACAAGCTCAGGGATATTGCCAAGTTGAAACTACATAAGGTTGCAGCAAGGCCAAATTTATTTCCCTGCACAAACATGATACATTGGGCTCTAGAGCATGTGAATTTACCAACCAGGACCATCTACAACCATCAAAGAACTATTTTCAGCTCTTTTCGACCTGAAGATATCCAAGTAATGTATAAATTGTATAATACTCTCAAATATGTCTACAATGCACAATTTGTGAGAAATTTTGAGAAAGAAGAATGTGTAGATTATAACAAAAACATCCATGATATAATTAAAACTCAGTGGGGAAATGAAAATAAATTCAAAGTAGATATTCATGGTATATACTCCACATCTTCTTGTGATGCACATATTATGTACATAGCTATGATGCTCTGTAGATTGTATGGAAAACAAAACCATGCACATTTCAATGTTGATTGGGTCCCTATTATTCATGAAGTTGCAGAGGGTTTCACTTTTCATTGGGGAAAGTTGTTTTTTTATAGCTTGGTCAAACAAATAGAGATTTATACAAGTCATAAATATAAAGATGAACATCCTCCCTTTTATATGTCAACATATATTATGGATGATATATGTTACAAAACCCCTTTCCCATTGACGAATTGGAGTTGGACTCCAAAATCTTGTGATCCAATACACATCTATCATTCTAAGTTGTGGGAGGAAAATGAAAAAGACCATTTTTACGAAATTTTCCATAATGTTATCATCCCAATTCATGAAGTTATATATGGTAATCCTCGTCTTAGTATTTCTGAGCAGATTATGGGAAATTTAGGTGCAATTGTAGATTGGTATATCGAGGAGAATTTTTCCTATATCTAATTTTATGGTTGTTTGGCATCTCCTCGTGCTTTACAAAAATTTCTGCTAGATAGACTTGTTTGCAGGGAAGTGGCATACCAGAAAGTTTTTGCAGTCATAACTAAAGAATTAAGGTAGCACATAAAAGGGTATGGCGAACTTATCCCGTACAGGTTGGTGTATATTCCTTGTTAGATTTTGGACATGCTACGATTGAAGCTTCTTCCTTGGAAGATATTTCATTGTCTTCCATTGAATTCAAAAGGCATGAACCATATAAATTGGTTGAAAATCATTTGTCTCAATTCAGTATGAAAAATTAATTTCACGAAGATTCACCATTTGATGATATTTTCAGAGGAGCAAAATCATATGATGAATTTTTATCCAGAATCCAAACTCTCTAATGAAGAACAATCATATTTTCTCAGTTTTCAAAAGTATAGGAGAAGTTGTTTACCAAATATTTTACACGT
>SNQJ01S0307432.1:0-10071 GCA_010110895.2 Picea sitchensis | reverse complement strand
GTTTGTCATTATATTTTTGGATGACATCTTTGTATATTCCAAGTCAGAAGAAGAGCATGAGAATCACATGAGGATGTTGTTATAAGTGTTAAGAGAGCACCAACTGTATTCCAAATTGAGCAAGTGCTCATTTGATCAAAATTGAATTCAGTATTTGGGGCATATCATATTCGAAGAATGGATAGCAGTGGACCCCGAACATATTGAAGCTATTAAATGGTGGACAACACCTAAGAATGTGATAGAAGTCAGATCCTTCATGGGTCTAGCTAGCTACTACAGAAGATTCATTGCAGGGTTTTCAAGGATTTCTCACCCAAATACTTCCTTGCAAAGGAAGGGGGTGAAGTTTCAGTGGAAAACAAAATGTGAAAGAAGCTTCCAACAATTGAAGCAGTTGTTAACCAGTGCTCCAATTATGAGGATTGTTGATCTGAATGAAGACTTCGTGGTTTGCACAGATGCATGAAAAGAAGGACTTGGTGGAGTCCTTAACCAGAATGGGTTTGTGATATGTTTTGAATCCATAAAATTGAAAGAGCATGAAAGGCTCTATGCCACTCATGATTTGGAGTTGGTAGCCATAGTGCACGCCTTGAATAAGTGGAGGTACTACCTCATGGGAAAAATATTTGAGCTGAGGACAAACCATAATGGTTTGAAATATTTGTTTGATCAACCAACTTTAAATGTCAGGCAGAGTAGATGGTTGGAATTCCTGTGTGAGTATGACTTTGAAATCAAGCACATCAAAGGAAAAGAGAACAAGGTGGTTGATGCACTTAGCAGGAGAGTACATGAACTACATGCTACAACCATTAGAATGTATCAAACTAATCTTAAAGGCATAATTTCTGAGGCTGCAAAAGCAGATTTGTAGTACATGGAGATAATAGCAAAATTACAGCAAGGTAAAATGCTACAAAAGGTTGAAGATTATAAATTGGGAAATGATGAAATTCTCCTATACAGGAACATAATTTATGCACCCAATTCTCATGAATTGAGAAGTACGACCTTGAAGGAGATGCATAATGTACCTTATGTTGGACACCCAGGATATCAGAAAACAATTGTAGTAGTCAAAATCTAGTACTATTGGCCATGCATGAAGAGGGAAATTGTTGAGTACATTGCTAAATTTCTGGAGTGTCAAAAGGTCAAGGATGAGAATAGACACCCAACTGAGTTTTTGCATCCATTGCCCATTCCTAAGTGGAAGTGGAAAGTGGTGTCAATGGATTTCATCACCAAATTTCCCAGAACAAGAAAGCAACATGACTCTATCATGCTGGTGGTGGACAAGCTTACTAAAGCTGCACATTTAATTCCAATGAAGATTACTCACAAGGCAACCGATGTTGATGATATTTATATGAGGGGAGTAGCACACTTGCATGGCATTCCAAAGACAATTGTGTCTGAGAGAGACCCAAAATTCACCTCAAAGTTCTAGAAGGGATTATTCATTGGGTTTGGAACCAATCTTAACTTCAACACAACTTATCATCCCGAGTTTGATGGGAAAATAGAAAGGGTGAACCAAGTAATGGAGGATATGATACAAATGTATGTGATGGGTAAACCATCAAAGTGGGAGGATTATCTATAATTGGTATAATTTGTCTACAACAATGGGTACCAGGCATCTTTGAAGATGAGCCCATTTGAGGCACTTTATGGAAAAAAGTGCAACACACCCATAATTTGGGACAACCCAACTGATAGAGTAGTAGTTGGGCCCGAGTTGCTCAAGGAAATGGAAGAGTAGATGTCATAGATTAAGAAGAATTTAAAGGCCGCTCAAGACAGGAAGAAAAACTACGCTGATAAGGGAAAAATTCACATAGAATTTTGTATTGGAGATCATGTGTTTTTGAAAGTGAAGGCCAATAGAAGTTACCTGAAGTTGGGAAACTGCTCCAAATTGGTAGCTTGTTACTGTGGGCCATTTGAAATCCTAGAAAGGATTGAGCCTATAGCTTATATGCGTGCATTGCCTCCATCTATAACTATTCATAATGTATTCCATGTATCATTGCTTAATAAATATATACCCGATGTTAATCATGTTATTGATTGGAATGTGATTCAGGTGGAGCAAGAAGGCGCTTTTCAAGTGCATCTAGTACGCATTCTGGACCAGAAAATCAAGCATCTATGGAATCGATCCATTGATATTGTAAAGGTCCAATGGACCTGTTACGGTCCCGAGGATGCCACTTGGGAGCACAAAGAGGCCATGCGGGCAGAATACCTGAATCTTTTTGAATTTTTTTGAAAATGTTGATATAATATGTAAATATGATGCACTGAGGACAATGCATAAATAAGGGGAGGGGATTGTAATACCCCAAGGCCAAGCCCCTGATGAATTCTAATTATGTTTATAGGCTAGTGAACCAAGTGTTTATAAGCTGGGATGCTTATGTGTTTATTAGGTCAGAGAGCCTAGATGTTGAAGGCCAGAGAGCTTGATTTTTGTATATGTAAATACTCACATCATTAACATAATTACATCGCTGCGTGTAGACCGACCATGAAGAAAGAGTTATGGGGGACTAAGCTCCACTAGGTTGGGTAAGGGAGGGGGAATATGAGACTGGGAAAAAGGGCTAATCTTAAGAGCTCAAACCCAAGAGAGTAATATATATTTATTTTTCCAAAGGCTATGATGAGGATATTAATTTATCCTAAGTTTTTCTTGGAAAGGAGATGAATCCCAAGTGGAGGGACTCGTGCTCTAGGAGATCCATGTGTCAATCAAGGCGCATGTAGATAAAACTGAGGAAAATTGTTGTTGGGGGGGGTTGGGCGGGGGGGTGTCAGGGATTTTTTTCCATCTTTCCATCCACACACCCAGAGAGGGAGCACGCAGATAACCTTCCCCTCCATTATTGACATTGTTCATGAATGCACGGGGGGTGGGACCTGGGAGAATTGAGTTAAAACATTCTTATTGGGAAGCACAATGTGTGTGTACATTTCCTGAGCCTGTGTAGAGCCTTAATGTTTTCTGTTGTTTCCATCATCCATGCCATACCTGAGTTTTTTTGCTGCCATCGCCCGTACCCGTTTGACTTAGGAGTTGGACAGAAGAAGCAGGTTGTCAGACTTGTGGTTTTTAAGAGGCGGGTTGTCAGGCCCATGGATTGAATAAGTAGGTTCTCAGGCCTGTGAGAAACTCTTTCCAGGTGAGAGAGATTGTTGGGGAAGTGAATTATCCTACATGGATCCCAGTAGCAGCTACAGATCTCTAAGAATTCATGTCCGACCTATTTCCGAAGCCCTGGAAGGGAAGTGGAGCAGTCGATGGACTGTTGAACAATGAAGGTGTATACTTCCCGGAGTGGGACATGCATGTGGGGGATGAGAGGCTGTGATATGTGTGCATAAGTTGGCTCTTGGGAGGGAATCCTTCCTAATGTACTGTGTGACTTCCCGTAGTCTATGCCTAGCCTAGGAATCCCTTACCCAGGTGGAGTTTAGTCCTAGCTCAGGGGTGACCCAATGCTGAGAGTGATGAGTAGCGTGGTCTAAGGATGAAAGATTCATGGAAGGTCTGCACATAGTTGGTGGACATAAATTAAAATATCAGTATAAATTGTGTTAATGCCATGCTGTGTTTAAGTACATGTCTGTTATTTCTAAGAATTGCATGTGTTTGTTGCATGTATGTGTCACTGTTAATTCTGCATAAATCTGTGTTGTAGCATAATGTTTATGTCTGTTTAAAATTACATTATAAATTTATGTTAACATAAAGTAGATGTTTTTTTTTAATTTATTAAGTATCATATTTTCTGCAAATGAAATTGAGTATTTTTGTAATGTGGCATGGCTCGGCCCTGGGATTGCTGAGGACGCTACAAATTTATATCAGAGCATGAAAGTTTTTTGTTGGCATGACTGACTTTGGAGGCCAGGGTATGTTACACTTTCTCTTTCTCTAGGAATTCTAATTCCTCTTTCTTATGTTGTCTATATGCTTCTTCATGTATATTTTCTCATCGGCCCATTCTTTCTCCTACTTCAACTTCAATTCCTCTTCTTGTTGCCAGGCATGTTTTTCCTGGTCTTTTTTCCTCTTTTAAGTGAATTCATGCTCCCTTTGATTCTTTTATGCTTTACTTATTTTCTCAACAAGTGATTCTTGTGCTACATCTTCTTCATCTTTCTTTCTTTGTTCCTCTTGCAATCTTCTTTCTTCTACTTGATCCTTCAGGTTTATTTCTTATTATGCCTGCAAATCGTGTTGTTCCTTCTCTGCTATGAGCTCTTCCTTTCTTCCATGTTTCCCTTTATTAGTCCCTTTCCTAGAGGAGACTCCAAGATTCACCAATTTGATTTGATCCTCTATGGGTAGAGAGGAAAAGATAGTTACATTTGGGTTGGCTCTTCTCTTCTCAACTTCCTACCATTCTTTTGCATTCTCGGTGAAAAATTCATCTTACCATTTTTCATGAGCATATGGGCAAGTCAGGACCACTTGCTCTGCATGCTTTGGAACTAGTCCTTTGGGGTCATGCTTCCTATACATTCCTATCATAAACCTACATTCTAAGTGCACCTGGCCTTCTTGCTTAACATGTTTAGGATCTTTGACCACATAGTACCCTATTGAAAATCCATAAGGAATAAACAATCTATTCTTGTCTTTCACAAGTGTAACACCCTAGTTTTAATCCCTATGAAATAGAATGTATTATGTAAATGTGATATTAGGCTGGTGAGTTGGTATATTGAAAAGGGGCGGAGTGCCTAGGAAATGTAATACTTCTATATATATTAATAAAATAAATCATTGGTTGTAGAATGAACAAGGACAAGTGTGATAGGGGATATTATTCCACAAGAGAGGGGGCTAAAGGGAATAAGTATTTTTATTATATTTTATTTACCCATCTTGGTTTTAATTGAGAAAATTGATTACATGAGCTTCTTGGGGGAAGGCCATGTAGTTATTGATTGATCCGGATTTATGAGTAGAACGAAATGAAAACATAGATTTATAATATTCACACAGAGACACAGTGAATAACAATAGAGATATAGTAAAACTGGACTTCTATTAAATAAGAAATATGCTGAAATTGTAAAATGCTGACTGAAACAAGCTTGCTAGAATGGTGGCAACTTATCTCTGAGAAGAGATGTGATGGCTACGCTCATTTGCAAGAAGATGAGTACAATGAGGCTCTGAAGGAATTTTTACAATAAACATGAAATACAAAACCCTATACATCCAAAATCCTAACCCTAGGAGATGAAACTCCAAAATTCATGTGGGCCCTGTTGGGGTAAGCTAGTACATCAACTTCCTGGGGTCGTAAGTTTTGCATACGATCTCCGTTTAGGGTGAATGATAGCTCGTTGGAAAGGTATTGACGAGGATATTCATTTAGAGGGATAAATAGGAGACTTTGTTTATAATTGAGGTGCATTATCGTGAAAAAACATCATTTAGGCCCTCAAAATGGCCCCAGAAGTTCAGAAACTGAAAAACTGCTAAACATAGTAAGTTGCCAAAGAACTATTTTGAGCCAGTTGGACAAGGTGGGTGGCCACCGAGATCCTCCTAGATCAATACTCCCCCCTTAGTAATTAATGGTATCCATTGCGTTGAGTGCCCCCATCAAATGAGGAAATTTCTGCTGAATTTGGCCTCGTGTGAGCCACTTTCCTTGGTGCAGGAGTTGCCCTGCTTTGATAACCCGATAAAGTTGGATCCTCTACTGGAAAGTGCCCTTGACCTATGTTTCCATGATCTTATCATTGGATGCATGTTCCATGCAATCAGGGTTGATATCCATTAGTGTCAATTGTTTTGTTATCTCTGAGGTGTCCAATAATGGTGGAAAATAAGGCCGAACGAGGTCCACATTGAATATTGGGTTCAAGCTAAGGAATGGCAGAAGGTGGAGCTGAAAATCATTGTCACCCAAAACCTTGGTGATGGTGTAGGGTCCATAACAGACTGGACGAAGCTTCCGATGAGGCCCCATAAGTCGTTATTTCTGCAAGTGCAAGCAAACTTTGTCTCCCACCTGAAATAGGTGTGGCACCCGATGTTGATCATTGTGCTGCTTGTACTTGGCATTGGAATTCTATAAAATATCCTGAACTTGTTAGCGGATTTGATGGATTCTCTCAATGAACCGGGTGCCTTTGTCGGTTTCATTGGAAGCATGCGATGAGTCTTCCTGGGTAGCCACAAGGGGCAGTGCAACATACATGGGACCCAATGGTTGAAATCCCAACCCCACCTGAAAGGGGATGTGGTCGGTTGAGATATGTATGGCTCTGTTGTAGTTGTTGTTAACATAGGGAAGAATCTCATCCTAGGTGTGGGGGTACTTGGAATTGTACATGTGCAGGATGTGCACGATCATCCTGTTGACGACCTCGGTTTGCCCATTCGTTTGGGGGTGGAAGGCAGTGGACTTCGTGAGCTTGGTGTCGAGCAGTGACCAGAGGCTCGAACAGAATGTGATGAGAAATTGATTGTCTTGATATGAGATAATGATTTTTTGGATCCCAAAGTGGACCCACACTCATTCAAAGAAGAGCTTGGAAGTAGCCTCCACTTTGATGCTCTTCTTCCAGGCCGCCATAATCACCATCTTGGAAAAGTGATCAACAACCACAAAAACACAATCATTTCCTCACTTGGTCCATTGAGATGGATTACCAGGGCCTATTAGGGGCAGGTAGAGGAGTGTACATGCCTTATTTCTTAATGGATGGTTTGGAAATAGCTCAGGCAGTGCAGGACCGTATATACTTGCTGACATCCTGTCGAAGTTTCATCCAATAGAAATGTCGCTGCAACATTGCCACTATGTTTTCCATGCCGAAGTGTCCTGCCACCTGGCTGCAGTGGGCTTCCCAAATCATCTTCACTCACTTGCTTAATGGAACACATATATGACCCAGATGGCACAACAACCCATCCTGAAGATGGAAATTGGTGATAGTATATGGTAGGAGTTGGCGAAGTTAGGATCTTTTTCATAGAGGTGGGGTCATCTAGAGGTCTCATGGTCGCAAGAATCGAGCACTATGGTGAGTGTTGCGACTGGAGGTTGGTTGAGGAAATCAAAGACTCGGTTGGTACTTCCTATTTTATACTTGATGTTGAGGTGGAACCGATGAAAATATGTGGACCACTTATGTTGGCGTTCATTCTGCAATTTTCCTTATGTCTTCATGAACTGCAACGACTTATGATCAGTGTGGATAATTTTATCCTTCCCGAGAATGTAATTCCTCCACTAGCAATAGGTTTTCACAATGGAGTACATTTATTTATCATAAGTAGGGTACTTACAGAAGAAATATGATAGTGTCTCACTATGATAGACTACGGGGTGGTCGTGCTGAGTGATGATTGCACCTAGAACATAGTATGAAGCATCTGTCTCGATCTCAAAAGGTTGTTGCAGGTCAGGTAATGAAAGCATTGGGGAAAAGCACAAGCGTTGCTTCATATCATTGAATTCTTTATGTTGGGATAGGCCCCACACAATTTTTTCCTTACCACCACCTTTGGTTATTTGGCTGAGGGCCCATGCAATGTGGGAGAATCCCAACACAAACCTACGATAGAAATTGGCAAGGCCTAAGAAGCTCCAAATCTCAATGAGCGTGGTTGGGGCTGGCTAGTCACTGATGACTTGGATCTTGGCTGGATCGACATGCACACCATGCACATCAATAATGTAGCCTAGGTAGTGGACTTTGTCCACGCCGAAGGAGAATTTTTCCAAGTTGGCATATAGCTTATGCTACTGCAGAGTGTGCAAAACCTGCTGAATGTGTTGCAAGTGTTCCACCCAAGTCTTGTTGTAGATGAGGATGTTATCCATGTACACCATTGCAAAAGAATTGGTGAAAGGCCATAAGATATCGTCCACCAACCTCATGAAAGTTGTTGGGGCATTTGTCAAACCAAATGGAATGACCAACCATTCAAAAATACCTTATTTTAACTTGAAGGAAATCTTCCATACATTTTTCTTCTCTATTGGGACCTGATGGTATGCATACTTCAAATCAATCTTACTGAAGTATTTGGCTCCCTTGAGCTGATCAAGGAGATCATAGCTTCAGGAAATCGAGTACCGATTCCTAACTGTGATTTTATTTAGGGCCCGGTAATCAATGCAAAGTCGCCAGGTCCCATATTTCTTCTGCATAAGCACGATCGGGATACCATAAGGTGATGAGCTGAGTCAGATATGCCCTTTGTGGAGCATTTCTTGGATCTAATGATGGATATCCTTGTTTTCTAACATAGAGTGACAATAGACTGGTCCATTGGGTAGTGGTGTGTTGAGGGTAGATCGATGGAATGTTTGAACTGACAATGTAGAGGTACCCTAGTAGGTGAGGAGAATATTTCTTTGTATTCTTACATGACCTTGTCCACTTGCTTCTATTGTGTGGAGAGGCCGGCTGTGGATGCCATGGATGTGACTACAATATTTTTCTCACTTCGAGAGTGAATCATGAAGAAGACAAACTTCTCAGTATAAGAGATGACCTTCCTGCATTTCTTGGAAGAGATCAAGGAAATGACACTAGGTTAGACTACGTCGAGTATCCTGTACAATTTCCTATTCAAAGTAATAATAACACTACAAGGCCTAGACTCATATACACCATGAAATTTCCATAAATAAGGTTGTCCCAAATGAACATCACAAAATTCAAGGGGAGAAACATCACACAATACCTCATCCTTGAATGACTTGATGTTGTACGATAGGTGACACTGTTGGTTGACGTGAAGATTGCTCCCTTGGCAGAGACATCCGATGGTGTAGGGTTGCGGGTGCGACGTTGTCGGTAGGGCTAACCGCTTGAAGACCTCCACTAAGATGAGGTTATTATTTCTACCACTATCAATGATGAATTGCAACTAAGTGCCTTTCACCCACATCTATGAATGAAAGAGGCACCCACCTTTCTCTGGCTCATTAAGTTCATCGAGATGGATCTTGGTGGTAGAAATGGTGGCATTGGGTTTTTAATCAATGATTTGTCTCCCCTTTTCTAGTTCTGATTAAGAGGCTTTCACCTCTTCCACAAATGACTTCTTTGAGCGTAAATCAACAGTGTTATGCCAGGGGCTCTTATGGAAGTCACACCACTTCCCGGTATCTTTCTTCGTCTTTCCATTGTCCTTCTTTGCTTGTGTATTCGAATGGTTTTCCTAAGGTTGTCCATCTTTGCTATATCATTTTCTCTGTGGGTTGTGGCTTCCCTTGCCCTTCTTCTGTTGTGAGGGGTTCCCAAACCCAAACTTCCAAGTCTTTTGTTTAATATTCTACTCGATTTTGACAACATATCGATAAGCCGCGCTTAAAGACGAGATGTCCAAAAACTTCATTTAGTCCTGGAAGAATCTATGCATACCACCATGATACTTGAGCACCATATTTCACTTAGAATATTTGATACCCAACTTGGTGCGCAATGTATGGAATATATTTGTGAACTTTAACACTGCTTGGTCCCTTTCCTATTGCAGTGTGGTCCATTTTGTATACAGGTCGTCATAAATTCCAATAGGGTAGTATTGTTCCTTAATAAAATCCATGAAGAATTCCCAGGTAAGTGTGACTGTAAATAATGAGGGTTCCTCCATTTCCTTTTTCTCACAAAAATTCTCCCACCAATCTTTGAAATAGGGGACGACTTTGAGGAGCACAAAAGTAATCTTTTCTCTATTTAAAAGTTATGGACATAAAAATACCCTTCTAGCAGATTCAACCATTTTTCTACAACATATGTGTCTATCTGACCTTCAAATATAGGAATATCAAAGTTGATATGTACTTTGAAGGGGGTGGCACATCTGCTCGAGGTGGATGCATCGTTTGTCGGCAACCATCGAAGGATTTATGCAAAGTTGTCCATCATCTCATTCCTCTGTCGCTCGAGGGCTTACTCGAGTGACATTTTGAAAGGATATCATGTACCATCATCTTTCGTTTCACTCGCCATGGAAGGTTTCTTGGGTGTGTGAGAGAAATTTTCCTCAAGAGAAACAAGCTCGAAACCCAA
>SNQJ01S0307431.1:0-10090 GCA_010110895.2 Picea sitchensis | reverse complement strand
AAATTATTAATATTACATATTGATATTGCAGAATTTTATTAGACGAGAAAGTTTGTACAATCTGGTTGGGTGAGTTATTTAAAAGTTTTGCAACAAACGAACAATACATAGTAGACATGTACTTTTATAAAGTATGGACATGAGATTTTATAGAGCATATGTGGATCCCTCATTCCATACTTAGGCACTTTTTCGATTGCGGGTTGTCGGCCTAGCGAGATGAAAATTGAGCCTCTATTGTTCTGTGTCCTACAAATAGCACCCACACTTCCGTGATAGACAAATAGATAGGTGTAATTGTGGGTTGGTTGGTTGAACGTTGCGCTTTTATTGTCCCGTAGAGATTCCGTATTTTTTCCATATTTAGCCAGTTTTTTGGATCGGGGGCTCTTGGGCTGGCGGGAAAAAAATTGGGCCTCTATTCTTTCGCGCTCTACAAACACCACCCACAATTCCACGATATACAAATTTAGAAATAGACCTGCAGTAAATTATTACTATTAAATATTGATATTGCAGAATTTAATTAGACGAGAAAGTTTGTACAATCTGGTTGGCCAAGTGATATAAAAGTATTCCGACAAATGAGAAATACATAGTAAACATGTACTTTTATAAAGTATGGACATGAGATTTTATAAAACATATGCAAATCCCTCATTCAATACTTGGGCAATTTTTGGATCGTGGGTTCGCGGCCTGGCGGGCTGAAAATTGAGTATATATTGTTCTATGTCCTACAAATAACACCTACACTTCCGTGATATACAAATTGACAGGCAGACTTGCGAAGATGAGTCTCTATATAAAGTATGGACATGAGATTTTATAGAGCATATGTGGATTCCTCATTCCATACTTAGGCACTTTTTGGATCCCGGGTTCACGGCCTGGTGGGATGAAAATAGAGTCTCTATTAACATGTACTTTTATAAAGTATAGACATGAGATTTTATAGAACATATGCGAATCCCTCATTCAATACTTGGGAATTTTTTGGATCACGAGTTCGCGGCCTGACGAGCTAAAAATTGAGTATCTCTTGTTATGTGTCCTACAAATAGCACCTACACTTCCATGATATACAAATTGACAGGCGGACTTGTAGAGATGAGTCTCCATATAAAGTATGGACATGAGATTTTATAGAGCATATGCAAATCCCTCATTCCGTACTTAGGCACTTTTTAGATCCCGGGTTTGCAGCCTGGTGGGCTGAAAATAGAGTCTCTATTAACATGTACTTTTATAAAGTATGGACATGAGATTTTATAGAACATATGTGAATCCCTCATTCAATACTTGGGAAATTTTTGGATCACGGGTTCGTGGCCTGGTGGGCTAAAAATTGAGTATCTATTGTTTTGTGTCCTACAAATAACACCTACACTTCCACGATATACAAATTGACAGGAGGACTTGCGAAGATGAGTCTCTATATAAAGTATGGACATGATATTTTATAGAGCATATGTAGATCCCTCATTCCATACTTAGGCACTTTTTGGATCACGGGTTTGCGGCCTGGCGGGATGAAAATAGAGTCTCTATTATTCTGTGTTCTATAAATAGCACCCATACTTCCACGATATACAAATTGATAGGAGGACCTATGGGATGCTTGGCTGAACATTGCATTTTTATTTTTCTAGAACATATGTGGATCCCTCATTCCATACTTGGGCACTTTCTAGATCGCGGGTTCGCGGCCTGACAAGCTGAAAATTGAGAATCTATTGTTTTGTGTCCTACAAATAGCATCTAGACTTCCGCAATATACAAATTGATAGGCAGACTTGTGGACATGAGTCTCTACATAAAGTATGGACATGAGATTTTACAGAGCATATGCAGATCCCTCATTCCATACTTAGGTACTTTTTTTATTGCGAGTTCGTGGCCTGGCGGGCTGAAAATAGAGTCTCTATTGTTCAGTGTCCTAGAAATACCACCCAGACTTCCGCAATATACAAATCGATAGGAGGACTTGCGGGCTGCTTCGTTGAACATTGCATTTTTATTCTTCCGTAGCGATCCTGTATTAATTCCATATTTAGCCACTTTTTTTTATCGGGGGCTCTTGGTTGGCTGGATGAACATTGCACTTTCATTGTTCTGTGTCCTCCAAATAGCACTCGGACTTACGCAATATGCAGATTCATAGATGGACTCGAGGGCTGGCGGGTTCAAATTTTCCATTGTTTATGGATGCCAATCCCTATAAACTATTCAACATATCAAAAAACATTATTTTCAATACTAAATTATTAATATTACATATTGAAATTGCAGAATTTAAGCAAAGGACAATGTTTGTTCATTTTGGTGAACTGACTGATATAAAAGTTATCCAACAAATGAGCAATACATAGTAAACATGTACTTTTATAAAGTATGGACATGAGATTTTATAGAGCATATGCACATTCTTTATTCCATACTTAGGCACTTTTTGGATCATGGGTTGGCGGCCTAGCGGGATGAAAATTGAGTTTTTATTGTTTTGTTTCCTACAAATAGCACCAAGACTTCCACGATATACACATTGACAGGCAGACTTGGGTTGGTTGGCTGAACATTGCACTTTTATTGTCCCATAGTGATCTTGTATGAATTCCATATTTAGCCATTTTTTTTTATCGAGGGCTCTACGGATGGCGGGCTGAAAATTGGGCCTCTATTGTTCTGTGTTGTACAAATACCACTCACAATTCCACGATATACAAATTGACAAGGGGGCCTACGAGCTAGTTGGCTTAACATTGCAGTTTCATTGTTCCATGTCCTCCAAATAGCACTCGGAGTTCCGCGATATACAGATTAACAGATGGACTTGAGAGCTGGCGGGTTCAAGTTTGCCATTGTTTACAGATGTTAATCCCTATAAACTATCTAAAATATCTAAAAACATTATTTTCAATAGTAAATTATTAATATTAAATTTTAATATTGCATAATTTAATTAGATGAGAAAGTTTGTACAATCTGGTTGGGTGACTGATATAAAAATTTTCTGACAAACGACCAATACATAGTAAACATGTAATTTTAGAAAGTATGGACGAGATTTTATAGAGCATATGTGGATCCCTCGTTCCATAATTGGGCACTTTTTGGATCGTCGGTTCTCAGCCTGGCGGGCTGAAATTTGAGCCTCTTTTGTTCCGTGTTCTACAAATATCACCCAGACTTTCGTGATATACAAATTGATAGGCGGACTTGCGGACTCCACGTCTCACGGGTTCAAGATTGCAATTGTTTAGGGATGCTCATCCTATCTAACTTTATCTAAAAACATTATTTTCAAATACTAAATTATTAATATTAACTATTGATATTGTACAAGTCAATTACATTAAATTATTAAAGGATGTTAAATCGCTTATTTTTTTAAAAATGAAGCAAACAAAAGAAAGTTTTTGTTTTAAATTCTATCACTGCAAGCATAACAAGGACTAATTTGAATTTTAAGGCCCTCTTGTTCATATGATAGCACAATTGCACTCCGCACAGTATATATTCATTGATTTCAAATTATTTTAGGATATTAATTTTGCCAAGTTCATCGAATAAGAAAAAATGCCAAAACAATGACCAATTTGAATTTTAAGAGCCTCTTGTCACTATGATAGGACAGTTTCACTTCGCACACTATATATTCGTTGATTTCAAATTATTTCAGAACAATAATTTGACCAAGTTCATCGATCAAGGAAATCTGCTAAAGCAAGCCACATAGTACATTTGCGTCACAGCGCCATAGAAATTATCAGGTGGATATGTGGGTCAGCTGGCTAAAAAAATTCAATTATATTGTTTTGTGTGCTCCAAAGAATAGTTGGACTTCCACGGTATACAAATTGACATACAAAGCAGATAACCAAGAACCAACCATACTTTAAACAGGCCGCAAGCAAGTTCCCAGAAGGTTCCATAGAGCAGAACCCATCGACCTTTGCACCAAATAATTTGATATACAAATAAAAGACGTCGCCGCATTCGTTTTCTCTTGCTTCTGGTATATGTTTCCAGTAGAAAATAATCGGGGCCATGTGATATATTGGGATTACAGAGATATGGGCCAAGTCCAACGAACATTCATCTGGATGTTCAACAAATGTTACAGAGACACGTGAGGTATTTTTGTTTCCTACCAAAGTTTGATATATTTTTATTTTTTCCCCTTCTTCAACCGATATGCAAAATTGCATTGTCCTCATTCAAGGTGAATTTGTTGTGTATCTGAAGTTGTTGTAGCATGTAGACATTGCTTTCCTTTTTCTATAGATATGTTTCATACGACAACTCTGCCAACTCAGGAAGCACATTTTGTAACAGAGGTTGCCTAACCATACAATGCACGGTTGTGTTTCCCACAGTTCAGATAAAAATATTCATGCAATTTCCATATATATATGGACATTTTTCATCGCATCGCAGACAATCAATCGTATCATCACTTATCAAAGAGGAGGCAAAAGCAGCGGAGTTGCATTTTTCACATACAGGCTCAAAGGGGGTCGTACACATTGGTTGCAACTAAAAGACCTTCAACCTGGGAACATGAGCAAAGGGATTAATACATTGAACAATATAATACACAACTGTACCCCCCCTCTCCCCTTTAAAAAAAAATAAAAATTAAGCAGGCGTAGAAAATTGTTGAAGGCTATTTCTATAAGCAATGTGAGGATGATTTTATGGATGTATATGCACAACAGTTGTAGAGCTAGCTAGTTTCTTCAAATCCTCTACTATATCTGCTCACAACTCTATTACAAACATTGCCTAGGTTGTCCGAAAGATCCTTTCTCTAGCATCTCTCTTCTTTGTTATATTTTTGAACATCATAAGTGGAATCTACCCTCTATGGAATTGTTGTTCCAATGAAGAAAACAAATATGAATATGTATTGAACAATTGTAGTTGCAACATGGAACAGTGCAATATTTGTGTAACTTATTTAACATACATGCACATGCGAAAGTAAAGGAAAAAATTGAATATGAAAAGAGGTACCATTTCCTTGTCGTTGTCCGACTCTCCATCCTTTATATGGAGAATGTGTTGAGAGACAAATTTTATCGCCAGTGTGACAACAACCCCAATCATTCCAATTGGGTAAATATCAGTGCTCTATGTAATTTGGTTGATAGTCGAGTCCGGGATGAAATGATATTTTGAACAAATAGTAGGTATTTTTTCCACAATGCTTGTTTCGTTGAGAGAAATAATTTGATCGCAATCACCATGGTCATATACTGTTTTGGGCAATATATTAAAATTTTTAATGGATATCCCATTACGCAGCAATATCTTTTCTACATGTTTCTAGATAAGTTATGGAGGAACAGTCAGTGTGACTGTCATCATGGCGTCCTTGTCTGTCACGTCAGCACACATAATGGCTCTACTTTTGTCTGCCTTGTCCAAGTAGGTTCTATAGACAACCATTATGTCCCTGACAAACACTTGTTCAGTTTGGCAGTTGTTCAAGCCCTCTATTGACAGTTCTTTGGATGTCACAACTCTAGACCTGATGACATTTTTTGAACAGGAAAACTAAAGTGAATGGTAGTGTTCTATAAGTACACACATAGTTTTGATGAACTATGGACCTAGATTTTCACAACCACACCTCTTAGTCTGCAGAACATGCAACATGTTTGGTGTCTCGCTTGTACTTGTTGATACTTCTTGCAAGATGCAAACCATGTATTGCAGATGACTTCAGCATATAGACGAATATATAGCCCAGGAAATTTGTTTTGTAAACATAGTAAGAGTAGAGCATATGCGTCTTTACCTTTGGCCTTGTCGGTCTGTCGATGTCTGGGATGACTGACTGCTCATGCTCGTGTCACCAGTCCAAATTTTTATGATACAAGCATGTGCAAATGAACATCAGGACTAAACAAGCATATGCATTGTATATTTTCCATCGGAAGGACCAAATAGCCATAAAATTGTATGCATCTGAATTTTTTAACTGGAGAAATGTTTATCAATAAACAGGGCATGAGCGCGGGGCACCATGGCCAATCTGTATATCGTGGGCCCCCGGAAGCTAGGGGAGAAATCTTCAACCTGCCAGCCTGGCACCCGCAATCGAGAAAGTGGGAAACTATGGAAGAAGGTAGAATCACAACCACATATGTGAATCCATTAGTCCACCAACCGGCGCACGAAGGAATTTTCGGAAAGCACACTAGACAAATGAAATAGAAAACAAAAGGGATAATAGAAAATGGAAAAAGTAGAAATAGGGAGCATGGAAAGGCCCATTACTGCAAAGTCATTGTTTTCAAGTCTAATATTATATGCCCCCACTCGGTTTGTATATTTAATTTACCAACACACTTGGTATACCTTTTAGAAGATTGCACCACAGAGCCCTTTGTTGTTGCACAGAACAATTCATCTCTCTGTCCAAGCAACCTGTTTTTTCCAAGGCAACAACAACGAAGATGCAATGGACACAAAGGCAAGTTAGTATGAATACATACATCTAAAAGAATGAGAAACATGTCTATTTACCCACCAAAGAGTCCTTCGTCCTATCCAACCATTCTGTTTGTTTAAATGCAGCAATGCAGTGCAAACACAATGAGCATGAACCAGCTTAGTATGCAGGAAGGAATGCATGTAAGGAAGATAAGTTACCATGTAGGAAGGCACGCAATATGAAAAAATAGTACAAGCACGCACCTTTCTATATCCTCTTCATATGATACAGTCAAGACTCCCTCATTTTATCCAGCTACTCTGTTTATTTGAATGTGGGAACGCACAAAATTCAATGAACATCAATGGAAGATGGTATTCACCGGAGAAAGCAATATGTACATACAAAAAAACTGACTAAACAAACAATCTAGAAAGGTAGAAACATGAATCTTTGCGCTTCTCTATCCATGGTTGTAAATGTGTAGATTTTTTTTCCTTGGCCAAAATATATTACAAGGCACAAAATATCACGCAATTGCATGGCCACAGCTAAACAATTTCTGGTTTTCCCTGGAAATTTATCCACATATGCCCTTTAACCATGTTCTTTATCCTCTACATAGACTTTTGTGCCCACGATACAAGTTCTCAGTCTTCTGTGGTAAACCACCCAAACATGCTTCCAGACATCAAAATATAATCTTGCAAAATCTGTGTTTCACATATTATATCTCAAGCACAACACAAATTGTATCATGCGCACACCATTCTATGTAGAGGAGAAAGAACATGTAATTTCATATTCGCACATCTGACCATACATGGTTTATAAATGTAGCCTGCATACATATGCTTTATTCCAACAAAAAAATAGTGGATATTGTAACTTCACATGTAATCCTCCAACAATTTTGCATGCAACTATTTTCTTTCATGGCAGGACTGGAGCACCAGCAAAATCTCACAGAATAAAAGATATCGACCTCGACAGACATGGAAAATAACAAAACTTCATGTCGACTCATGGGTGCAGGGGCTGAACACCGTAAAGCACCCCAAAAAACAACAATAATCCAAAAAAAAAAGAAAAAAGAAAATCTCGAACCACTGTCGTTGCACCCCAACCCTGCAAGGCCGAATCAAACAAAAAAAAACAGCAAGGACCAAAGCAGTGAGAAAAAACGAATAGGTCGAACTGAACCCCCAGGGCCCCAAAGCACAAACCCCAGCCAAACAAATAGAACCAGCAACCCATGAACCAACGAACCAGCGAGAACCACCGATCTAGTGAACAACATATGTATCTCCAATGATTACGAAACTACAGCCCAAGCACAGAAGGAACCATAAACATACAAGGAACATGCGACTACAAATAAGAAAACATTCTTACTTGCAAACTGCAAACACTTAACAACAAACAAGGAATACAAAATGAAACGATGGCATCAAAACTTACTCCAAAATGATGAAATGCAGAAGTGTAGGTCGAATCGCGAGTGAAACAACAACAAGAAGCAACCGACAAACTAGCGAAGAAGAAGCACTCACCGAACCAGTAAACAATGTATGTAGCTTCAACGATTACGAGGATGAAACATACAAAGGCAGCAACTGACAAACCAACGAAGAAGAAGCACTCACCAAACCAGTAAACAATGTATGTATCTTCAATGGTGGAACAAGGATGAAACATACAATGTTTGTCGAACTGGCGGTGGACAAACAAGACTGTGCAAATTCACTGTAACTGTATAGAAAATTTCGAGGAAAAATGTACTCTGAGAAGCGTATTTACATAAACATTTAAGACTTTCAGGTTGTCTAAGGACCTCGTGGTATGCAAACATTTAAGTTGTCAAGGGTGTTGGAGGACGTCGCATCATGTAAACATTTATGCTGTCAGGCCTATTAACGCATCTCAAAATAAGTGTCAACACATTTCAACAAATATACATCCGCCAAAGACGCTATAAACTTTGGAATTCTCAATCACTACAAAGCTTGGATATCAAAACATTTCAATATGCTTAGTACATATGAAAACTTACGGATATTTTCACCTAGCAGAAAATGCCAATACAAACATTCGAACTAATGCTAGCATTAATCGACCTTCAAGCAATATAAAGGAAAAATATATGATTAAAAAATATTGTCTACGAGAAAATATTTGAATATGTTGCCATATAGTACATTGGGAATAGCGAATCCAGCAATAACACCTCCAATCTCTTATCCAAACAGATCAATACATATATGTTACTTTTTATTATATAAAAATATATGCTTCTAATTCCATAGCTCCAACAATAGGTAGTGTGCAAATATTTTGGGTCAAAGGAAAAACTAATATGTATTCAACGCATTATCAATCGCTATAGTCCCTCTATGCCTATGGCAGGGACTAATAATTCCACCTGAGAAGGCAAGTTGTGCACGCGTCTAAATGATTTTTCAACGTTCCTCCCCGAAGCAATTCCCCACGAAATCCCAGAAAGTCACTTGCGACGACTTGGTGTTAACAAGTGTAATATGAGTAATTTTATTGTTTCCAAGAAGGTCTGGAAAACATTAATAAAACGTACCTTTTTATTTTTCATGGTCATGGACATGTGATAGAAAGGCAGTAGTTTAAAATCTTTTGGAAGTTTTTAGGTAATTTTTTTCGTTTTATTTTGCTCGAAATTCGATGATGAATGGTTGGATCTGCAAATTTGTGTGGCTAAGTTTGTATAATCCGAGTGTCCCATGGATTTTTCATCACACTGGATCCATTTATGCATTCAAAAATGCAATTTAAACAACGAAAAATAATGATTTTGTCCAAATTTACATCACCGGATTCCAGCCAAAAAAACCCAAAAAGTAGAACATTTAACCAATGCCCATAGAAAGTCCCCGCAGACCAAAAAATAATTCCACCCTAGAAGGCAAGTTGTTCACACATCTAAATATTTTTCAACATTCCTCCTGAAGGGGTCAAAAGCAAAAAACACAGAAAGAACAAACATATAATTGTTTTTCTCAATAATCAAACCAAATACATCTGGCTCGTATTTATAACAACCATGGAAGAATCTTGAGCATCGAGTGATTTCTTGGAGGGAAATATCTGGAACCGTCAGTGGATGTCAGTGGATCTCTCTCGAAGTTTGGTGGTTGTTGGTAGGTAGAAATTAATACCTCCAACACTCCCCCCTAATTTCTACTACTAATTACATCAATATTTTCAATGCCCAATGCTTCTCAAATTGGTCTTGTGCTAAAGCCTTTGCAAGTTGTCTCCTCCTTAATGAATACATGTCTTGGATAGTTATTTATCTTAGTCATGGCATCATCTTCAGTTTCTATCTTCATATGGTTGGGCTTCTTTCAATTTTCTACTTTATTTTACTAGCTTCCCCTCATCATAAATCACCTTGGGATTTTACGGCTTACCCCTAACCATTACAATGCTCAGGAATTATCACACCATGTGGTTTCTATTTGACCACAACCTTTGCTTACTAGTGTTTTTGGCTGACCAAGAACCTTGCATGATGGGGAATTTGATTTACACAACACGCACTCACTTGAGTTTCATCCTCAAACATTTTTTTCTTCTTCTTTTGTACCTACATAACATTGATTAATGCTCAAA
>SNQJ01S0307429.1:0-10091 GCA_010110895.2 Picea sitchensis | reverse complement strand
CTCCCTCCCACTATATCCTCTCTCTCTCTCTCTTCTCCTCTCCCTCTTCCCCTATCTCCCTCCCTCCATATATATCCCTCTCTCTCTCTCTCTATTTTCCCTACATTCTGTAATGTACCCCAAAATATGCTAATTTAAAAAAACAAATTGAAGGGGAAAAACTATAGTCTCAAGTAAATAAAACTAATCATGAGAGAAGACTAATTAATGGACCCATGAAAATATCTTCTCATTAAAATTCATATACTACTCTTGTGAGCATAAAAGTTTTCCTTCCTAGAAGTTTCATCCTAAACTAGAAGGAAATAAAAACCCAAAACATAACTTACTATTATATTACATTACAGTATTGCATCATGTTTGAAGCATTAGTTCATACTTGTATTCTTATAAGATATTACACTATTATATAGTGTATTAAGGTTACTCCTTCATTTGTATTGTTTATAAGTTAGGAGGAAAAATTCCTAACCCTAATGACGTATTCTCATATCTTATATATACACTTGATTTTAAGAAATAGCGGTTGTCCACACACATTTGTAAGTTAGACTTTGAAATAGGGAGGCATACTTATACAAGGTTACAAAAGGTTCCATGGTATGATCATGCTAGGATTAAATCATGCCCATGCTAACCTACTATTTCACAAAACTATCATTGCAAATAGTAGGCATACAATAACCCCATTTATCAACCCAATTACAAACTAAACGTATGTGCTAACTCTATGTTCATCCAAACTAAGTTACATAAACACAATAACATAGTTAAAGTGGCTCTTTATTGTAATATGGATGATGCAAAATCACTCCTGCACTTCAGATGTTAATACTTGTCACTGCATTTAAAGTATAGAAGGTTCGTTAATTAAGGATTTCTTACAACTTACCCCAATTTTTGACATCCCCAAAGACCTACCCAATGTGAGTCATCCATTTCACCGAGTTCACCTACCAATGGGGAGGACTTACTGTGTCACTCTTTACCCCATGGACGATGAGATCGAGGTTCCATTACACTCCATCATATTCAACCATTCCTTCCTTGTTTCACTAGGTTCCCTCCACTGTGCTACTCCTTGTGATCGAGTTACTCTGATAGCATTTGGCCATGGATGTGGATGGAGGAAGAAACATGTCGTAGAGGCATCAGAGGGTTTCGTATGACCAGGTAAGAGATCTGCGTGCTATGCAACTTGTTTGAATAGTTTTTTGGTATTAAGTTTTCTTTGTTGTGTTTAAACTGCATTCAAGTGCTATGCTCTATATCGTTTTTCATTTCCTTTCCAAGTTCAAAATCCATGGATAAAACTCCCATGGTAAGAAACATTTGTGCTTATTTGTACAATTATCCATTTAAGTTTTTATCACACTTGGTTTAGTTATAGACAGACTATAGTAACGTCTCTGAAAATAAATACTGCATATGGTAAAGTGGTTTCGTAAATGTTTTGTTCTTAAATATTTTCACCTATGGTTTTCTTCTTAATCCTGGTGCAAGTCAGTTTCAAAACTTTGACAGTGAGTCTCCTAGAATGCCCATCAAAATTGTTTATCGAGATCTCTTATTTTCTTCTTGTAATGGTCGTGACTCTTGGCACTCGTTGTATTCTTGTCATATTGAAAACATATCGTTCCATGTAGTTGGGGATCCGTTGGCTCTGTAGGGAAGCATTTGATAGATGTGTTCTCTTAATTTTTTTAACTTCGTCTCTAAACCATGCATATTGTATTATTTAGAAATTTCCTTGCACAAACATTTTTCCATAAAATGGAACTTAAGTCGAAGGCCATGTAAGCTATATTAAATGTTTCAACTTGTTATTTCTTTGATGAACACTAAACCCACATTCTATTATTCAAATAACCTATGGTTGTATGCACAATAAAAAGGGTTTGCAAACATTTGTCCATTTTTCATTTACATTCTTTAACGAGAAATTAGGATTTTTAGGGACTAATCCATGTGCCCAGATTGCAACCTTTTGCGTCTTTGTAATTACTTCTCAGTTATTAATCTTTGTAAAAATTACTTAGTCCTCCTCTGTAATTGTTCTTAGTAATTACTCTCGGTAATTATACTCTGTATTATTTCTGTAATTACACTCGGTAATTATTCATTGCAAATGCGTCTTTTCTATGATTACACTCTGTAATTCCATTTGTAATCACTCTCTATATTTTAAAGAATTTATAGAAAATGTACAATACCAACAAAATCAACAAAACTCTACTCTTATATGTTTTTCTCCTTTTTATTCATAAGTGATTATGCATATAGATAATTTTTTTGATTATGGGTCACTTTTCTTGCAAGGGAACCCATCAGTCTACTACAAGCCTGCTCCTCCTCCCGATTCATGGATATCTTAATTCGCGAGGGAATAAGAGGATAACCAGAATTCAATCTAGACCCAAGATAAGTTACGCCTTCATCTTATTTTCTTATCTTGTTCTTTTAATTAATTGAAATCTACTATTAATAACTTTGTTTTTTCCCCTTTTCACGTTGATATCATAAATTTGACTATGCGAAAGGAGGCGTCCTACAATCAAAAGGTACTCGGGTTCCATGGGTTCCTTCCACCAGTGAATGCACTCTCTCTCTTCTGTTACAAACAATTGATGTAGATTCTTTAAATTATGTTTAAACTAGCTACAAAATTATTGGGTATATAAAACCCCAATGGTATTAATATTTTCTTGGACAACGACCTATTGATTGTACAATTATATTTTATCATAACACTCTGCAATTTACTGTAACATATCACAATCTTCGTTAATATATAAATTTATATATTTATGGGACTTTTAATTCCTTTTTATCTATACTTAGTTATCATCACATGAGCTTCGATTTTCTCTGGTTCCACTTGTTTCTTTTCTAAAGTAGTCTATTTTGTATGTGGTAATTAAGAATTAGAAAAATCATTAAATCTATTATGTCCAAGAGGCACACCCATGCATATTTAAACAAAGGAAATCCAAAAATATCTCATGGCTATGAGGCCCTCTTATATATATATATATATATATATATATATATATATATATATAGATAAAGATTCAACCATACAACACTTCAGAAAATGAAAGTACATAGTTAATATACATATCTAAATAATCGATGCTTGGAAAACAAATGGAACAACCACATTCCTCCCAACTATAGAAATAGTACAACAACAATCACTTGTCCTTATCACCCCGTATCCAGACCATGAATCCATAAGGGAAAACCGAGTATCACTCCTTAGCCACTGTCACCTTGAATAGTTCAAAAAAATGTTTGCCTAACACCAGATGTGCTCAAAAATCAAAACAGATCTTTCCCAACATACTAAGAAACGTCCTACCTACCACATATGTTGTATATATCTCATGCCTAGGACTTTCCATTATTTTACCTCCTTGGTAAATTCGCAGCTTTACAAATCCCGGATTTCTAGGGGCTACTTCTAGTGATAGAGAGTAACTTCTGACACTTGTAAAAATCATATATGAGTTGACTCAACCCTATTCCCCACTCATGGAGTCATATCCAACTATTTTTAACTTGGATGTTCCATCTGTTCTCCATCATTAATTTATTAAAAATGTTTGTCTCATACATGTGTCCATCAAAAGAGGACAGTTGAAAAGTCAAAATTTTGTCCAACAGTCATAATATAATAATTACATACTTTCAAAATCTAAAACTGGAATTTCCAAAAATGGAAATTTATTTTGAGAATAACAACTTTGAAATAAATTTAATTTTGAATAATTTTAGGATATCACACTTTCCCTCTCCCTCTATCCCCACCCTCATTCTCTCTTCACCTCTTTCTCTCTTCCACTCTTTCTACCTCTCTCTCTCTCTCTACCCCCCGCCCCCTCTATCTCTACATCTCTCTCTCAACCTCTCTTCTACTCTCTATTTCTCTATCCCTCCCTCCCCTTATCTCCCTTTCCTCTCTTTCTCTCTCTCTCTCTCTCTCTCTCTCTCACACACACACACACACACACACACACACACACACACACACACTTATATCTATACCTATATCGCCCTCCCTCTTTGTCTCAACGTATCCCCTCTTATCCCCACTTTTTGGTACAACTAAGGAGATTATGTCTCGAGGCCCTTAGTTTGTATATATGGAGTATCGAGAGACTACACACTAGTACATATTGGAAAATTTTCGACATTCTATTTGCGACGTTATGGGAAAAAATGGCTATATTGTTGAAAAATAGAGGAAATTTTTAATTTGTTTCTCCATGTTGCTCGATAACGTCGCAAGTGTGACGTAATACAAAAGCATGTCTCTATTGTGACAAAGATGTCTCTATTGCGACGCCATTGTATTTGTGTCTCTCTTGCGACGTTGGTAAAATAGTCATCGCAGTTGCCACGTTATAGAAACTAGGTTTTCCCCCTCCCAACAATCATCTAGCATTTGACCAAGTCAAATTTGACTTGGTCAACTATCGTCAGAATTGCGACGTTATAAAATTTATAAATATGTTTCATTTTATGGATGTTGCAACAATTTTTCTATAATAACGACACTTCAAAAAGGGTTTATGTGGGTCTTCTTGGAAAACAAAAAACATGTATTTTTTCCAATATATTTGTTAGGAACCAAATATCAATATAGCATAGAAAAACCTCATAATAAGTACTCAATGCCTTGAAAAAGAGATAAATTCAGATAATAAGCCTCTTCAATGGGGCAACCCCCTTATGCCCACCTAAAATGATCAATTACAAGATGATTACAAATCAAAATGTCTCCTTGGTATATATAGGAGACTAGGAGGTATAATTAAAACTAATGGATTAAAGCTGACATAAATAAAATAATTTTTTTTTTTTAACAAAATCAGTTATGAGGTTTTTATTTAATTAGCGGCAGAGAGGGCTGCCAACCCTTACATATTCAAAATGTGAGTTGTTGCTCAGAATTCAGGATTCTTAACAGAGAACCTATTTATACTTGACTCGATTACATGCCGAATAGACTGCTTATGCTTTGACTTAGCCTAAAGGATGGGCTTCTGAAAATCCTCATAACTTCCTGGAGCTATCGAACTAGAGTCCAAAAAGCGGCTTCAATGACCTTTCTTGGAAGAAGCTTCAACAGTGGCCTCTGAGATCTTGCCCAGGGCCGTGGTGAGCTCTTCCACTTGGAGTTCCAACTTAACGAGCCTCTTCCCAAGATCTCCCATTAAATTCGCCGCGTCTTTCAGCCCAGCTTGGATTTCGTACGACAAATCATCTTTAATGTCCTGCATCTCAATAGTAAGCATCTCCCATTTATTCTTGGCTGTGGTCGCCTTAATGCTTTCCAGTTCCGCCCGGATTAATTCAATACGCTCCTACGGAGTGAGGCTCGGTTTGGACGCAGAATCCATCTTGTCCATCGCTCTGAAGTGATCCCGCGCAGAAGGACGCCAGAGAATCACCAGCATACACTTGTAGATGAGAGCAGGCAGACAATACGTCTTCTTTTGAAGAGGAGTGCATTAATACGCTCTTCTTTTGAAGAGGAACCTGACTCTTCTCAGGATCCACTTCAAGACTCTGATTGGTAATCTCCTTCCTCGAGGATCCGCCCAGCCCAAGACGGATTGCAATCTCTGAGAAAAGGATTTCTCGTCCAGCATCATGATGAAGGATCTAGGATTCGTCCGGTCCATCATGTTAATCACGAGGAGCTTCAGTGCACGGGATCCTGATGGCTTAAGGAATGGATTGAAATGACGTGTCTTCATTCACCTTTATGAGACCTTTGTGCAGAAGAGATCCATTATTCACTTGAGCATCAGCTTGCCCATTCAGGGCTCTTAGCACATGATTCAGATGAGATTCTTTGAATTGACTCAGGAGGAGGGCATATTTTCTGTACAGCTGAGCTAAAGTGTTGTCCTTAGGCGTCTTTTTGGTTATGAGTGTTTCCAGAACCTGCTTGGAGTCTCCAAAAATTCTAATTGACTGGATTCCCAGTTTTAAGGCCTGGAGAAGACCTTGCCAGAGCACGAGAAACTCCACTTGGTTGTTGGAAGCATGTCCTAAACCCCATGCATACACAGTATGAGTGATGCCTGAAGGATCCATAATGATTCCCCCCCCTCCTGCCTGTCCCAGGTTGCCTTTCGAGGCCCCGTCGAAGAATAGGCACCGTTCTTTGAGAGACGACCTCCATTGGAGAAAATCCTGCTCCTGCAACCTTATCTCCCATTTCCTAATTTGCTTCGGTTGAATTGGAGAGATACCGTTATGATTTTTGCTGAAATCCTTCAGCCATCTATCTTCCTCCTCCGAGAGTGGGGCAGAGTTCCTGAGGTTGGCCTTTCCTTTTATTGCTTCTGCCAACAACGTTCTAGCTTTAATTGCCACCTGGGAAAGCAGTCTTCCGACTTCATTGAAAATCCTGTTGTTTCTTTCTAACCAAATTTTCCAGCAGATGAATTTAGGAATCCACATCCACACTGTTTTGAGGAGATGTTTTTTGTGCAGGTCAAAAGGGGATAAAGACTGCCAGTTGCTTAAAAAATCCGAAGCAGAAGAGGGGAGGCTTGGAAAGGGCCCGCCCAGAAGGGAGCGCCAAACTTCTTTTGAGAACCCACACTCGAAGAGGACATGCTCAGGGGTTTCTTCGTTGACTCTGCAAAGAGGACAGTGGGAGGGGCCTTCCCAACCTCTCTTCTTAAGATTACTATAGGTAAGGATGCTGTTGTGAGTCAAAGCCCAAGCAAAATGGTCAACTTTGGGAATTGAAGGGAAGTTCCAGAGTGCTTTCCATGGACCTGGGTTTGGGGGGACCCAAGGGATGTTTAGGGCTGCCTTATAACCTGCTGAAGCTATGTAGTTCCATGTGGGGGAACCCCAGCCTCGTTTGTCTTTGTAGTTGGCCCCTATCGGAGCTTTCCCATGGAGATAATCTAGAAGAGTCATGGCTTCTTCATGGAGCTCCTCCGGACAGCGCCCTAAATTCCAACCTTGCCAGGAGAGATGGAGGTCACTTTTCTAGAGGGAGATGTCCCAAAGAGTCTTACGATTGTTGGCTGAGAGCCACTCCCCAATATGCATAATGTCCCGGACTCCTATGAGAGGAGGATCGCCGAGAATGGAATCCTCCATAATACGAATTTTAGCTCCGTTTCCCAGGATCCAAGTGAGATTAGACTGGAAAAAGGAAAGAGCTCTGATGCAAAGGAAGAAAATTGGGGACCCTTTCGTTCCTTTGGGAGGCCTCTCTAGACAGTGATCTCAGTCTCCTCGGAAGCATTGTTTCCTGAGGATTTGCTTGGTCCAGGTTTGTTTTCCAGTGATCATTCACCAAAGCAGTTTGCCTCCCATAGCAAGGTTATGAACAGCCACATCTCTTATGTTCAGTCCCCCTTCCATCTTGGAGTGCTTGACCTTGGCCCAATTAATCAGATGGAGTTTTCTCACGCAATTCTTACCTCCTTCCCACAGGAATCTTCGTAGCATAACATCGATTTTGTTTGTGATTGTTTTGGGGGCAAGAAGGACCGAGCACTGGAAAATAGGAAGGCTTGAAAGGACTGAATTCATAAGCACAACTTTGCCTGCTCTGGTTAGCCAATTAACTCCCCAAGATAGGATTATGTGTTTGAGCTTATCCACCAGAGGCAGCCAATGTGCCACCATAGCCCGGCCTTTAAAGATCGGAATCCCGAGGTATAAGAAGTAATCCCAAACTGAGAGGCCTTCCATATCAAGGATGCGCCCTATTTGTTGTAGTTCCTGAGGGGTACAGTTCCAGCAAAAGATCTTGCACTTGTTATTGTTAATTTCGCTGCCAGAGCAGAGTTTGTAGAGGTCTAGTTCAGACTTGAAGCTCCGGGCTGTTTTAATGCTGGCCGCTCCCAGAAGTAGAGTATCATCGGCAAACTGAGCGTGGCTTACTTCGTTGGTGGAAGGGGTAATTCTGATTCCAGGAAGGGATCTGTTTGAGAGGCAACTCTGCAACTGAAAGCTCAGAATAGTAGCTTGAATAACATAGAGCAAAGGGGACAGTGGACAACCTTGTCTGAGCCCCCAAGAGGCTTGGAAGAACTTGGCAGGGCGGCCATTGATCAAGGGGACGATCCAAGGAGCAGAAATGCAGGCCTTTATCCAACTCATAAACTTTTGAGCGAACCCAAATTTTCTCATTACTGCAAACAAGAAATCATGATGAACCCGGTCAAAGGCATTGGCAAGATCCAACTTGACCGCCATTCCTTTCTCTTTTTTTTTACAGCTTGTATGAATGGCTTCCTGTACTAGAATTATATTATCAAGGATTTGTCTCCCTCGAACGAAACCTCCCTGATTTTCCGGGATCAGCTTTGGAATAATTTTCTTGAGTCTGTTTGCTATTATCTTCGTGATAATTTTGTACCCAGTGTTGCACAAAGATATCGGTTTGAACCTATTAAAAGTCTTTTCCCCTTTCTCTTTTGGAATGAAGGCGAGAAATGACGAATTGGTGCTGCCTCCCAATTTATTGCAGTCCTGAGATTTTCTGACCATATTGCATAAATCTTTGTTGATGATATCCCAACAGTGAGTGTAAAATCGAGTTGTGTATCCATCTGGCCCAGGAGCCTTGTCGGGATGCATGCTGAAGACAACTTGTTTAATTTCCTTATCACTGATCGGTCTATTCAGCACCTTATTCTCTTCTCCAGTAATCAGTGTTGGCACCTCTGAAATCGGATAAGCTTGCGGGTCCAAATCCTCCGTTGTTGTAGCTGAATAGAGATTTTTAAAGTGGTTGTGAGCGGCTTCCTTTATGCTGTGTGCGTCTCTGTAGACTTGCTCCTTCCAGTGAATTTCCTCAATGGAGTTGTAATTTATCCTTGAGTTAGTGTGCTTGTGAAAGAATGCAGTATTCTTGTCACCGTCCTGTAGCCAAAGTGCCCTAGACTTCATCCTCCAATAAATCTCTTCTTCTCTGCAACTTTTATGTAGCTTACTTTGAATGTCAGCTTCCTGCTTGAGAAGAGTTTGAGTGATAGGGACCTCTTCCATAGCCTGTTGATGGAATTCCAAGGTTTCCTGAGCTTGTTTCCTTTCATCCAAGGGAGAGACTAGATTTTTGGCCCACTGTTTAAGAGTGGCTTTAAGGCGTCTTAGTTTTTCCTCCCACACAAAGAAGGGAGATCCGGTTCCAGGGATTTTCCAGGAAAGATGAACCATATTGAAGAAGTCACTTTGTGATGGCCAAAGAGGGGAGAACTTGAACGGGATGGGGCCTAGAGAAGCGCTAGGGCGAAGAGACAGGGAAATGGGTTTATGATCAGAAGTGTAGTGAGGAAGAACTTTAGAGAAGGCCCTCAGCCCAATGGTGAGGAAGGATGATTGAATGAGAAACCGATCAAGCCTGGCGGCTATGTGGCCAGGGCCTAGACGTTTGTTTGACCAAGTGAATTTGCCATTGGAAGGAGGGATATCCTCCAGCTCCCAATCTGCCATCAAATCTTCCACCCATTCTCTAGAGGGATCCCGGATTATAGAACCCCCCTTCTTCTCTGACAGCGATAGGGTGACGTTTAGGTCCCCTGCCACTACTAAAATCTCGGTATTGTGACTGTTAAGAAGCAGTTGTAAAGAATCCCAGCAATCTTTCTTCTCATTGATTAAGACNCAGATTGAAGAAGTCACTTTGTGCTGGCCAAAGAGGGGAGAACTTGAACGGGATGGGGCCTAGAGAAGCGCTAGGGCGAAGAGACAGGGAAATGGGTTTATGATCAGAAGTGTAGTGAGGAAGAACTTTAGAGAAGGCCCTCAGCCCAATGGTGAGGAAGGAGGATTGAATGAGAAACCGATCAAGCCTGGCGGCTATGTGGCCAGGGCCTAGACATTTGTTTGACCAAGTGAATTTGCCATTGGAAGGAGGGATATCCTCCAGCTCCCAATCTGCCATCAAATCTTCCACCCATTCTCTAGAGGGATCCCGGATTATAGAACCCCCCTTCTTCTCTGACAGCGATAGGGTGACGTTTAGGTCCCCTGCCACTACTAAATTCTCGATATTGTGACTATGAAGAATCAGTTGTAAAGAATCCCAACAATCTTTCTTCTCA
>SNQJ01S0307426.1:0-10091 GCA_010110895.2 Picea sitchensis | reverse complement strand
TTGAAGCAATAATAAAGGAAACTTTGGAGAATTTTGGGAAGATCTATAAGTATTTTGGATCTTACAACATATGAGGTGAGATTGTTTTAATTTGATATAATGCATGTATGAATGGATCTTAAATAAAATATTTTATTTAAGTAGTTATTGCAAAGAGTATTCTTGTGAATCTATATATGTGGTTAGCTAGATAAGGTGCAAGTATTTCACTTATTAGTTCAACCCTCCATATTATCCATTGTATGCATGCTACTGTGTTGAGTTTTTTGCAGGTTGAACCTCAAGGATTTCATTAGATATGCCTTGAGCAAAAGTCTATTCTTTGGGACTCACATATACTGCAAGCAAGCTTCTAGTATTGCTTCTTCTTCTTATATTTCTGTTGCAGCCCATATTTCAGCTAGCATACTTAGTCTTATGGTCATCAAAAATTAAATCTTTTTCATAAAATTTCTAAAGAAAAAATTTTCCCTAAAAAGGCAAAGTTTTTCCAAGTTTGTGTAGTTGTGTGTAGCCTTTCTAGCAAGGGAAACCTTGTTGGTTTTGCAGGTATCAGATCTGGTTGACAGGAGTCTTGGCTGCCCCAAAGACATCCACACAACACTAAAGGGCCCTCCAAGGGGTTTGGTAGCTATCTCTCAACCCCCCTTTTCATTTTCTAGCATTTTTGTACGTTTTTCCTCCTTTTTGCTTGTTTATTGAAGCTCATAGTGTAGGGGGAGAAGTTGTATGGCCTCCTCCCATTTGTGAGCTCTTGGGTAGGTAGGACGTGGCTTGGATCTAGCTTTTCTTCATTTGTTTGAGCCTTCTTTGAGGTAGGACGTGGGTAGCTTGATTGCTTGGCTTATTTGTTTGCTTTCTTGCTTCATTTTTATCTTCTTACTTCCATTTGTTGTTGCTTGCTTCTATTTATATCATTTGTTATCTAACTTAAACAAGATAATTAATCACCAACCTAGTTGGGAGAGGAATACCCCAAATAGGTTAGGTTAATCTTCAATGTGTTTTAGATTTAAGTGCTTAATGTTTTTGATATTTATGTTCTAGATCTAGATCAAACACCTAATAACTACTTAGCATAAGTCTATTGGGCCTCTTGATCAACTAAATTTAGATCTCATGCATGCTTAGTTCTTTCAAGTGCTTATCTTCACACTCATGCTTAGATCTTAAATCTTAAATGTTTTAATGCTCTAGATTTTGATGGTTTATTTCTTCATTGCCTAGATCATTGATGTGATTGGCCATATGCTTAAAAGTAACTTGTTTCTAAGTGGTTAAGTAAGCAACACATCTCTCTTTCTTCACACACTTAATGCTCTCATTTTTAATGCTATCATATGTGGTATAAGTGTGGTTAATCTATTACTTGGCAAGTTGTCCTTGCCCTCATTTGTTATTCTTTTTAAACAAGCTATCTAATTGTGCATCTAATAACTTGCGCTCACATAGCATATATGTCTTAATGCCTTTCAATTCATGAGTTTAAACAATGCAACTTTAAGGCCAAAGTGAGTTTCGGCCAAGTCACTAAATCACTCATTAAAAGTGTCATAAAACTCTCATAACACTCTAAAATACTCCTAAAAGTCTACCTAATCATTATATATACTTAATAGACTACTTTAGGGTACCTTAGACCACCATCTTCATCATCTAAAACGGAGCTTGAGGAAAACAACGGAGGGTAGTGGCAGGGGACTGCCCCGTGGTGCACCAGGTGTGTGTCCTCTCCGGGAAGTACTCTTGTTTTGGGTTGACTGGTTCTGCTAGGGTTGGCCTCGTTGCCATACTATCTTGAGTGTCCAGCAGTTATTTGGCAATAGGAGGAGGAGGCTTCGGTGAAAGCTAATTAAAACTTTGATAAATCTTAAGAAAGCCTAATAATTAAACCCTAGATCACACCTAATAGAATACTTGGGGGTTAATAATAAAGAGTGTAGATCATCTGTGATAATCTTAACAACACTTGTGCTAAGCCTTCTAAATCTTCTTAAATTGTTGTTGATATTGTTCATGATGATGTATTGATGATGATCTCATAATTGTGATGAATGGTTAATATGATGCTTTAATGCTTTGATATCCTGCACAAACACAAATAGATAATTGGTTAGCTTGTTGTTGTAATCTATCATTCTTTAAATTGTAAATCTTGTAAGGGGTTGGCCCCTACTGCCATACCATCTTGAGCTGCCCGTGCCAGCTATTTCCATTAGGGAGGAGGAGGTCAGGTGAAAGCTAATTAAAACTTTGATAAATCTTAAGAAAAGACTAATAATTAAACCCCAGACCACACCTAATAGAATATTCTAGTTGGTTAGACCGCCTCGCTTAGCACTGGGAGGTCAACTCCATATATAATGAAGATTATCTATGTCGAAGACGTTAGGTTCTAATTGGGTGTTTTTAAACACCAAAGACTTAAAATTTTGTAAACTGGATTCCACTGCACTGCGTAGGTTAATAATGTAATAATGTCTCCGCATGGATCATAGTTAGGTCGTACCTTGATGGTGACATCGTGGGAGTTCCTTTCATCGAGGGTTTTTAACTGTGGGGGTTAATGGCCCAACTAGTCGCGTTAATTTCCGGAGTTTTTCCTCCCGTGTCAGCCCAAAGTGGGTGGAAGGCTTCTCCCACGATCTCATTCATCGAGTAACCCTCTTTAGGATTATTGTAAAATGACCATGCCAGGCAGTGCCTAAAGTTTCACTAATCTCATTGAATTAAGTTAGTTTTTAATTAATTAAATTTTTAATTAATTTAATTAATTAACTATTTTGAGCTTAATATTGTAAAAAACTTCGCCTTTGGGAGAAAGATAGGGTATTTTGAGCTCAAAATGAATGGAACAACACACACTACACCCATGGGTTGCTTCAAATTTCAACACTAATTTTAAGGCGTCAAAGTCCACTTAGAGTCAGATAGGGAAAAACAACAATTTTAATCGCTAAGGTGATTTTATTAAAAATCACAAACTATTGTAATTTTGAAAGTCTAAGAGTGGATGGAAGGTGAAAGGGCAAGAAGACACCCTCCTAACCTACCCAACCTTCCCCAACCTTTCTTCCAACTTAATTTAACTTATTAATTGACTTTTGACCATTTTCTTTGCCCTAGGGGGAAATTCGACCCACACTATCTAATTATTAATTTTAATCCTCAAACGCCAAACAAGGCACCTACATGTGTGGTACGCCTTCCTAGACTCCACTCTGTGACCCAACCTCTACCAAAACCTAACTCTAAACCTTTCTAACCTCTTACCCACCTTCTACATTCAATTTTCAGACCCTCCCAGTGGAAAGTGACGTTTTTCATTGGTGGAGGTTGTTGTGACTTGTTATCCCCGATATTAGATAACTAGGAGATCATGTCTCTAGGCCTACATGGTCCTAGACACGGAGTACCGAGAGTGAGATTGACATGAGCATGGCCCCGAGGACCCTTCTTTTTCTTCTCAGCCAGATTTATCCTGCCAGCAGTACCAACCTCCATCACTAACGGCCGCTTGCATCGCGTTTTCTTGCTCCATGAGGTAATCGTCCAAGGTAATAATACATGGTATGTGTCATATTTGATCATTATAACTTTCTTATGTATACCGTGATCTCTTTTATTTCGTGATAATCGCTTGGATTTTACACTAACCCACTTGACCATTGTTGGGGTGATTGACTGGTAGCCTAGTAAGTTGGTATTCATGGGTTTTGCCACCATGGGGTTTAGCGATCAGTCTCAGCCCCCCATGCTTTCACTTTTCCATCTTAAAACCCGCCATCTATCCTATTCCCCTAGTTCGGACATTAGAGTAATCCACCCTGCACATCTTGTCTGTAGCGCAAGGCTAGCGTCTTGAGGTAAAAGCAAGCTTCTGGGTGAAAAGATAAGTTTCATAGGAAATTAAAATCAGAGATGTCACTGTGGGATCCCCGAGAGTGCAATAAAAAGCCTCTCATAAGAAACTCAGGGACCCTAAGAAAAATGATAAATACAAAGTGCAAGACCTAACTGAGAGGATGGGAGGCTTCATCAATGAAATGCCCATTATGTTCATAGGGTATTTAGCTGCATGATGCATTGCCACCATCCTGGTTACCAAGCTGTAAGTAATCTCGGTTGCATGGCCAAAGGGGGCCCTATCAATGAGCCACTCTCTCATTTCACAAGATACTAGTGGGTAACACTGCCGCCTTCCGCCCCCTAGCCAAGGTAGTGTCCTCTTGTCAAGGCTTGTAGCAAAAATAAATAAAGAAAGATAAGGCAATAAGGGGCTTGAAAAATTGCATCCATGATGGGTACAAATCACATCCTACAAAGGCACCCACGCATCTACACCAAATCAGGGTCTAACTATAACCGTGACGTCCCTAAAACCATATCACTATACATGTTTTGATAACCCTTGAGGAACTTCCGCCTGTGGGTATTGACCCAATAGGTTGCCCTTTGGTTGCTTTGACTTTGTATGGTGGGTCCGTAAGGTCTTTGAGCCTTTGAAGATCCGTTAGGGGTGTTATGCATATATTTCATAATCTTAATGATGAAATTTGGATTTACATTGCCATGATGTTTGGACTAATGAGCCCCCGAGGGCGTAGCCTTTGATGTGCGTGACCATGCCCAACGGGATGTGTACCGAGGATTCGCTGGGGAGACACCGCTCGACCTCCATGTAATGGAAGGAGCCCATCGATGGACGCTAGATGGCAGAGGCAGGACCGATGCATGATGAGCCCATGCACAGAGAAGAAGAAGAGCACCCTCGCCAGGGGACGCCCTTGGCATAGATCATGGCTTATGGGGGATCAACCCCTGACAGATGGACGTGGACCACGATGGACAGGACGCCACCTTTGATGCTGGACAATTTCCAGGGCACCTGGCAGCTTTGATTTGCTAGTTTCATAACGCGGTGGCACGAGCGTCGGAGGTCCAGGAGGGGCAACGTTCCACCCATTTGGTGGTTATCATGCCCTAAGAGGGCTAACGCCTCACCTGAGGGGCTTGACGCCTTTGTATTTTTGCTCATATTGGCAATTTAGCATTTAAAAGTGACAAATGATTTAAAATTGGACTCTTAGCCATGTCGGCTATTCTGTAGACCTAATTTAATTTTAAAGTCAACGTTTTGTATAAATAGGAGGATGTTTTTCCCTTTAAGATCATAACACAACTTGTTCTCTTATTTCAGTAGAGACTTCTCATCTTTGTCTCTTGCATTTTTTGGTCTCTGGAGGAGGTAGCGAACTGAGGTTTCATTTCTAAGAAGTGGTGCTTTTCGCTATTGCTATTTTACAACCGGGATTGGATTAATGTTCTTCATGATCTTGTAGTGTATTTCTTTCAAAGCTTTTTGAATGAATAGTTGTTGTCTTGCTACTCACATTCATTGTATCTTGTTGTTTTAATTCTGTCTTTGAAAACCCTAGGGAGCCCTACACACACAAGTAGGGTTCGAGAAACCTGAGTGGAATGGAGTGGAGGATGGAAGGAATGGAATGGAGGAGGACGACGGACCGGATGGACGGACCGGAGCCGGAAAGGAGTGGACGGAATGGACGGATGGATGGAGGAGAGGATGGACAGGAAGGAATGGATGGATGGAAATGGAAGGATGGACAACAAAGAGATAAGGAGGGAGGATGGAATGGATGGAGGGATGGATGGATGGATGGAAGGAAATGGATGGAGGATGGACGGATGGATGGACGAGGATGGAAATGGATGGACGGACGGAGTGGACGGAATGGATGGACGGAATGGAGGGACTGGAGGAAAGATGGAAGGAATGGATGGAATGGAATGGAATGGACATGGATGGATGGACGGAATGGCCGGAAGGAATGGAATGGATGGATGGAGAATGTGATAAAGGAAATGGATGGATGGATGGAATGGAAGGAATGGATGGATGGAAGGGACAGGAAGGAAATGGATGAGGAATGGAATGGAATGGAATGGATGGACGGAGGAAAGGAAATGGATGGATGGAGCTGGATGGATGGATGGACTAATCAAATGTTTAAATGCTAATGGAACTTGGATATATATGATAAAAACACATATGAGCTGTTGTTGAGGGTCTCAATACCTTGACTGTATATAATTTTTCTGCTGTCACTAAATACATTTCTCACACACCCTTTAGCTCACAATTCCATTTGGCTTCTAAAGTATTATTTATACATTAAGTGAACTGTGGGTTAATTATTACACGCCATGGTATATTTCTACATTAAACACACACTCATGATGATGCTCATGGCCTAGTTCAAACTTGGCTAATTATTGCTCACAACTTATATTACTCACACACCTACTTCTAAATGCTTGTGGTTTAAACGATATGGTTTGATGCTTTATGCCTAATGTGCCCTGATATAATCTATTGGTTTTTAATTCTTGTTGGATGGTTTAGACATACCATGTTTGTAACTTCAAGCTATCTCCTTTGAACTCATTGGGCACACATTTCATCATCCAACTCACATGTTTATGATCTAAACACTTTAAGTGTTTCAAAGATACATTTTTCACTTTTATCATTGCATGTTTCATGGTTTCATGGTTATATGGTTACATATTTATGAATCTATCGCTCATGACATTACTATCTGGTTTAGATTTTGCTCTCATTCTTGTCCTATTTTGTATTTGCTCATGGTGGTGTAATTTTATTTTGCAAGCACTCTTTAAGCATTTTCATTCACTCATTTTACGATAAAAAAGATAAAATACAAGTGCTTAAAACTCATCTTAAAACTAACCCAACCAACCTAAAGATTCACCCGAGGATCCTAAAAACACATAGAAACATTCTAGGAGTCTTCAACAACTGCTTTTGCCATCTAAAATCCAAGTAGAGGCTGCCTTTAGGGACGCATGGGACCCTCCCATGATACTTGGGGAGATCCTCCTCCGACCACCTCTAGCTGCAGGAAGTGATCTAACACCTTGGAATTTAGGCTGGGGGTAAAAGCCCAAGATCTTGAGCACCCAGCTTATTTGGCGTAATAAGGAGTTGGAGACACATCTAGTTAGTGGGATTCTAAAATCTTTAATAATAACACTAGTTGCATAGATCACAATTTGTGTATGCTGGAGAAGTAGATGTGTGGATAGGTAACATACACTTGTGATAACTCATTTGATATATCTTATTTATGCAACTATCCTGCTTAATCTTTCATGGTGATAATGATACATTGTTTCATGCTTTATTGAATATCTTGTAAATCAATATATCATTGTTGTGGTGTGGATAAACAAGTGACTCCAGTATCCCACTTGGGGAGGCATCACTCTATTTCATCCTTAAGTGCTTGAGTGGGTAGATGCTGTGGAAGGCAGTCCAAGTTGAGTAATTGCCACTTGGGGCATGCTTGGCCCTAGTGTGATTTGTATAATCATGAATTTTGTTGTATATCTCATTTGTTGTAAAACTCAGGCACTCTAGTCTTGGGGATTGGGTGTTCTTTGATTTAAATTGTAAACTTGTTGTAAATCTAACCACCTTTAAAACATAGTTGACCCCATTGCCCAACCCAGGCACTAGTCTTTAGTTGGACTTAGGGAAAGGGTTGATTTTGCATATAGTTTAGACCTAGAATAAACTTGTATCATTGCTTGTCATATAGGCTAGTTTCTTCCCTTTAGCCTATAATCAATTAAAACTAAACTCCTAGACACTCAGAATTAAAATTAGGAGTAAGCCTAGACGGAAGAAGTTCCCGCCAAGGTGACAAAGCAGGGCATGTGAACTTAGACATTGTGTTCCTGAGGGCACACTAAGTGAGCCTGGACTTAGCTCACGCTTGCAAGTGTGCATTAGGGCTTACAAATGTGGGTTTAATAATTAAGAGAGTAGATCATCCTGCGGATAATCTTAACAAACACTCAGGCTAAACTCTAAATCTCTCCCAAATTGTTGTTGAAATGATGCTTTAATGCTTGGATATCCTGCACAAACACAATAAATAATTGGTTAGCTTGTTGTTGTAATCTATCATTCTTTAAATTTCAAATCTTGTAAGTAATTATATATGATATTCTACAATCGGATTTATTCTTTTGTAAACTTGTAAGTAATTTGTAATCTTTGTAAAGAACCAATCTTTGAACATAGTTGGACTCCCTTGCCCAATCTTTAGGCACTAGTCTTAGTTGACCTAGGGAAAAAGGCTTGTTTTCATGCTAACCCTTGCATCTTGCATGGTTGCTTTTGCATTTTAGGATTAGAATCCCCAACCTTAACAAATTAAAATTAACTCCCAAAACCTAACTCTAACACATCTATTAACTAAGGTCTACCCCCTTTGGCTTCCCTAGGAGTAAGCCTAGACGGAAGAGGTTCCGGTCAAAGTGACAATGTGGGCTGTGAACCTAGGCATTGTGCCTCCAAGGACACACTAAGTGAGCCAAACTTAGCTCACGTTTGCAAATGTGTATAAGGACGGCAACAGGCCCTACTACTGCAAGCTCAACAATGCGCTTTGTACCATGGTGTTGAGTCTCTCCCTGTGGGAGCCCAGGCCCATATGATGACCTTTCTAACTTTCGTGGAGTGGGACTTTCTTGGCTCCCTCTTTGTCTAAATGATGTAATTGTTATCGCAAGGATTGTAGATTGTGTAGAGTCCATCACAATCCCAACCAATGGACAACAATCCGGGGACAAGACCCACTGTCACCTCAGGAAGAGTCTCGGGTGACCCCTGGGGTAAAAGTCTGTGGATGGTCAAAGGCCCTAAGGGATCACGATACAAGATTTGATGAGCTAGGATGGAGATGGAAAAGATGAAGAAAAGGATAATGTGAAAGAGAAGGATGAGGGTGAAAGCCTAAATACCCACAAAGACAATTCAACCCAAACCAACTATGCATTAAGTCCAATGCCCAAGTATAACTCCCACCTAAAAGTAATAATGACAAGTGTCTAACAAAGCATTATCTTATGCAATTAAGGATGATAAGTCACGACTCACAAGTTATATTCAGTGGAACAACAATATCATTCAATTATCCAATTCCAATAATTATGGCAAAATTGCATAAGATGGATAAGATATTCTCATACTTGTCCTTATCAATATAAACTGTAAGATCGGATCTGAAATACTTACTACAGCAGTAGAAATGCAAGATCTATAAGCTCTTTATCAGCAGTAAACACTTCAAAATCAGCCAAGCAAATCAAGAGATGACAATGTAAAGATACTTGGCAATTTTTTCAATAAGCTACTATTGCCTAAGAGTGATTGTCCAATGATTTCTCAACAATTATTGTGCCCTAACCAGATCTGATATAATTTGTAACAGCAGCAAAACTCTCTAGATCAGCAAGATAATCATTAAACAAGCCCACAACATTACTTAGAATACTTTATAAGTGATCTCCAATAACTTTCCAATGAAAGAGGCACGTTATCCAACAATTTCCAAACAAATTTGAAGCATATACCAGATCTGATATGTGATATTGCAGCAGAGAAATCAGCAAAGAAAACAATTCAAAAGATGCCCAACTAGCCTTCTAAACTAACTAGAACACTTAAGAAATGTTAGCAATTAACTAGGAAATAAAACTAGTTAGACTAGTACACTAAACTAGGAATTAGAATAAGCTGTCCTAAACTAATTCTCTGCACAAAATTTCAGCCTTATGGCTGTAGCTTTCAGCGAGGTACAGCAGATTATCTAGCCACTAAATCGAAAATCTAATCCGTTAGAATTAAAGCCCTACTCAAACCACACAATTTAGACTATCTACTTGTTAAATTTGACCCTAAAATGAGTAAGATCTAGCAACCTAAGGTTAGTAAAAGTAGGTAAAAATTGCAGCAAAAAAAAGGGTTTGAGAGTAGAGGGGGTTTGGGCCTGTTATCACGCAATTTATACTTTCCCAACGCTTAAAGGCAAGTAAGCTTAGATTGATGTAACATGGAGGTAACCCTATCATTGTCACCCCAATAGGTTACCTCTCTCTTTAGGAGGAGGAAAACCTCACTCCAAGGGAGACGTCCTAGGCGTCCTAATGCACACTTGCCAACGTGAGCTAAGTCCAACTCACTTAGTGTGCCCTCG
>SNQJ01S0307425.1:0-10091 GCA_010110895.2 Picea sitchensis | reverse complement strand
TTGACACCAAATACAACATGAATCATGACTCAAACTTTATTTTAATACCATATCCAAGAATTTTATTAACCACAAAACCCAGTAACTCATAATACGTCTTTCACCTAAGAGAAAAATTCCATGGTCTTTATGACCCTACCACACATATTGAACTTAGACTCTAACAAACTATTTATAGGACACTATCAGGGTGCATGTTGATCCAACCAAGATCTAGGTCATTCAGGATTGGCCATCCCCATCCACACTCACTGAGTTTTAGATCTTTTTAGGCCTTGCAAATTTCTATCGCAGGTTCAAGTTGGGATTATCCCATATTGCATGGACCCTCAACCAAGTAACCAGTGTTGGGTATGTGTTATATTCTTGTCATCTCCAACTTCTTGTGTTGGGATTCTCCCATATTGATCTAGGTAGATATCGGTGGCCACCCACCTTTTCCAACTGGCTCAAAACAATTTTCTGTCAATTTGGGTAATTTACTATTTCTAGCAGTTTTTCGGGTCCTAAAACTTATGGAGCCGTTTTGAGGCCCTAAATGATGTTTTTTGGGAAAACGGGGAGCAACATGGAATTTCCTTTGATATTTCTCACACAAAAGTTGTATTCCTCGAATATGTCTTTCTAACGAGGTATTGAGCACATCAAATGAAGATCATATGAAAAATTTACGACCCCAAGAAGTTGATGTACTGACTTACCCAAACGGGGCCCACATGAATTTTGGCGCTTCATCTCCTAGGGTTAGGTTTTTGGGTGTCTAGGGCTATGACATTCTTGTTTATTGTAAAAAATTCCTTCAAAGCCTCATTGTAACCATATTATTGTGAATGAGCATAGCCGTCACATCTCTTCTCAAAGATAAGCCGTCACCATTCCAGTAAGCTTGTTTTCCATTGCATTTTACAGTTTCAACTTATTTCTTTATTGAATACAAAACCATCTTTATTGTATATCTGTTATTTTGTGCTAAGAACTTATTAATAATTTGTAGTCATTTCATTCTTCTCATAAAATCTGGATCAGTGGTATCAGAGAGGTCTTCTCCTTGTCATCTTAATGCATGTCCCCAATGAGGTCGGAGTACAAAGAGTTGGGTCTCGAGCTTGTTTCTCTTGAGGAAAAAAGCTCTCGCACACCCAAGCGACCTCTCATGGCAGGAGAAAATATAGATGATGGGACAGGAGATCCTTTCAAAATGTTTCTTGAGGAATCCCTCATGCAACAAAGGAATGAGATGATGGATAGTTTCGCGCAAATCCTTCAGGAGCTACCAACAGGTGACACATCTTCTTTGAGTGGAGACGTTGCCCCCTTAAAGGTATAAATAAACTTCAATATTCCTATATTTGAAGTTCATATAGACGCAGATGTTGTAGACAAATGGTTGAATATACTAGAAGGGCATTTTTTGGTCCATAACTTTTCGAATAGAGAAAAGATTACTTTTGCGCTACTCAAAGTCGTTCCCCATGTCAAAGATTGGTGGGAAACTTTCTATGAGAAAAAGGAAATAGAGGAACCCTCATTATTTACCGTCACAACCACCTGAGAATCCTTCAGGGATGTTATTAAGGAACAATACTTCCTTGTTGGAAGTTATGACAACTTGTATACCAAATGGAGCACACTGCGGCAAGAATGAGACCAAGGAGTGCCAGATTTCACAAATATCTTCCATACCTTGTGCACCAAGCTGGGTATGAAAGATTCAGAGTGACATATGGTGCTCAAGTATCACGGTGCTATGCATAGATACATCCAGACCAAAATGGAATTTTTGGACATCTCATCCTTGGGCACAACCTACCGATATGTCGTCAAAATCGAGTAGAAGATCGAACAAAAGACACGACAATTTGGGCCTAGGAACCCTTCACAAAAAAAGGTAGGAAAGGGTGACCCTAACCCAGAGAACAAAGGACAGAGAAAATATGGATAGTATTAGGACAAACAGTTCAAGACACAAGCAAAGAAGGACACCAGAAAGACAAAGAAAGATACTGGGAAGTGGTGTGACTTCCATAAGATCCTTTGTCATAATGTTGCTGACTACCGCTCAAAGAAGTCGCTGGTGGCCGAAGTGAAAGCCTCTGAATTAGATGCGGGTTCTCACTCTAATTCAAAACTAGAAAGGGTAAGACAAATCATTAACGTGGAATCCATTTCCACCATTTCTACCACCAAGCTCTAGCCTGGTGAACCAGATGAACCAGAAGAAGGTGAGAACCTCTTCCATTCATAGATGTGGTAAAAGGCACCCCGCTGCACTTCATTGTTGATAGAGGTAGCCAGAAGAAACTCATCTCAGTAGAGGTTTTCAAGCGTCTAGCCATGTCGACAATGCCTCACCCACAACCCTACACCATTGTATGGCTCCACCAAGGAAGCAATCTCTGCATCAGCCAGCAATGTCGATTGTCGTACGACATCAAGCCCTTCAAAGACGAGGTATTGTGTGATGTTTCTCCTCTCGAAGTTTGTGATGTTGTTTTGGACCAACCTTATTTATGGAAACGTCATGTTGTATATGAGTCTAGGCCTCGTAGTGTTATTATTACTTTGAACATGAAATTGTGCAGAATACTCGAGGTAGTCCCACCTAGTGTTATTTCCTTAATATTTGTTAAGTAATGAAGGAAGGTCATTTCTAGAACAAGGAAGTTTGTCTTCTTCATGTTTCGCTCTCAGAATGAGAGAAATATCATAGCCACATCGAGGGTCTCTGTAGCCGACCTCTCCACATAGAAAAATAAAGTAGATAAGGTCGTGGAAGAATACTCAGATATCTTCTCCTCACCTACCAGGGTACCTATGCACTTCCAGGTCAAGCACCCCATCGATATGACCCCCGACACAATGTTTCCCAATGGGCCAGTCTATCGTCACTCTCTGCTAGACAATGAGGAGATCAAGTGACAGATCTAAGAACTACTCCACAAGGGGCACATCCATCCCATCTCATCACTTTGCAGGATCCCAACCATGTTGGTACAGAAGAAAGATCGAACCTGGCCACTCTGTATTGATTACTGGACTCTGAATAAAATCACAGTCATAAACTAGTACCCGATTCCTCGAATCGACGACCTTCTTGATCAACTCACAGGGACCAAATACTTCAGTAAGATTGAACTGAAGTTTGGCTACCACCATGTCCCAATAGAGCATACATATGTATGGAAGACCGCCTTCAAGTCAAAGGAAGGCCTTTTTGAATGCTTGGTCATTCCCTTTGGTTTGAAAAATGCTCCAACCACTTTCAAGAGGATGATGGACGATATCCTGCGACCATTCACCAACACTTTTGTAGTAGTGTATCTGGATGACATTCTCATTTACAACAAGACTTGGGCTGAACACTTGCAACATATTCAACAGGTTCTGAATAGCCTGCGATAGCACAAGCTATATGTCAACTTGGAAAAATGCTCCTTCGGTATGGACAAGGTCCATTGCCTGGGATACATCATTGATGAACATGGCGTACATGTGGATCCAACCAAGATCCAAGTCATCTGTGACTGTCCATCCCCAACCACACTCATTGAGCTTTGGATCTTCTTGGGCCTTGCCAATTTCTACCACAGGTTCATGTTGTGATTCTCCCATATTGCATGGGCCCTTAGCCAAATAACCAGGGGTGGTGGTAAGGATAAATTTACATGGGGCCGGTCCCAATAAAAAGTGTTCGATGATTTGAAGCAGCGCTTGTGCTCAGCCCTAGTACTTTCACTATAAAACCTACAAAAACCCTTTGAGATTGAGACAGATGCTTCAGACTATGTTGTGGGTGACATTCTCACTCAACACAACCACCTTGTGGCCTATCATAGTGAGACACTATCAGATGTTGTCCGTAAGTACCCTAATGACAACAAATAAATGTACTCCATTGTGCAAGCCTGCCGCCAGTGGAGACATTACATTCTTATGAAGGAGACAGTCATCCACATTAATCATAATCCATTGTAGTTCATATAGACACAAGAAAAATTATAGAATGACCGCCATCAAAAGTGGTCCACACACTTGCAACAATTCCACCTCAACATCAAGTATAAAACAGGAAGCACCAACTGCGTCGTTGATTTCCTTAGCAGACCTCCAGTCATGAAACTCACCACGGTGCTAGACTCTTGTGTCCTTGAGACCTCTGGATGGCCCCAACTCTATGAGACAGACCTGGACTTCACCATCACCTACCAAACGTTGGGTGCAAACGAAATTGTCTATAATTTCCATCTTCAGGATGGGTTGTTGTGTCATCTGGGCCATATCTGTGTTCCATCAAGTGAGCAAGCGAAGATGATCTGGGAAGCCCACTACAGTTGGGTGGCAGGACACTTTGGCGTCGAAAAGACAATGGTGATGCTACATAAACATTTCTAGTGGATGAAACTTTGACAGGAGCTCAACAAGTATATCAGGTCTTACACTACCTGCACTATTGCCAAACTGACCACTAAGAAGCAGGGCATGTACACCCCTCTTCCTACTCCTGATAGGCCATGGGAATCCATCTCAATGGACTACATTTTGGGCCTCCCATCCACCAAGCAGGGAAATGAATGTGTTTTTGTGGTTGTTGATCGCTTTTCTAAGATGGCGATTCTGGTTTCCTACAAGAAGAGCATCATAGCAGAGGCCACTACCAAGCTCTTATTTGAACAAGTCTGGGTACCTTTTGGAATCCCACAAACCATTTTCTCACATCAGGATAGTCGATTTCTTAGCACATTATGGTCAAGCCTCTGGTCACTGCTAGACACCAAGATCACCAAATCCAAGGCCTTCCACCCCCAGAGAGATGACCAAACCGAGGTCATAAATAAAATGATTTTGCATATCCTTCGCATGTATAATTCCAAGAACCCTCGCACATGGGATGAGAGCCTTCCATATGTACAACATAGCTACAACCGAGCCCTGCATAGCTCAACAGCCACAACCCCTTTCAAGTGGGGTTGAGATTCCAACCATTGGCTCCCATAGATGTTGCACTTCCCCTTGCAGTCACCTCGACCAACTCATCTCTTGCTCCAACTGAAGCTGACAAAGCCACTCGATTCATTGAGCAGATCCATAAGATCCACTAACAGGTTCAGGATATCCTATAGAATTCCAATGACAAGTATAAGCAGCGCCATGATCAACATCGGGTGCCACATAAGTTTCAAGTGGGTGACAAAGTTTGGTTGCACTTGCAGAAAGAACGCCTTACAGGACCCCATCGGAAGCTTCTCCCATTCTATTATGGGTGGTACACCATCACCAATGCCATGGGGAATAATTATTTTGAGCTCAACATTCCTCCTTTCCTTGGACTTCACCCAGTTTTCAACATGGATCTCCTTCACCCTTATTTCCCACCATTAATGGACAACTCTGAAGTAGCATAACAGTTGACACCAACAGATTTCAACCCCTACTGCATACAACAGAAATCCAGTGATCAGATTGTGGATAGACAGATCAAGGGAACTCAACAGAAAAGGATCCAGCTTTATCGAGTCATCAAAGGAGGGCATCTCCTGCACCAAGGCAAGTGGCTCACCCAAGGCCAAATTCAACAGAAATTTCCTCATCTAATGGGGGAACTCAACACAATGGAGATCATTGTTTCCTAAGGAGGGAGGATTGATATAGGTGGATATCGGTGGCCACCCACCTTTTCCAACTAGATCAAAAAAGTTTTTTGACAATTTTGGTAATTTACTATTTTTAGCAGCTTTTCGGGTCCTAAAACTTCCTGAGCCGTTTTGAGGCCCTAAATGATGTTTTTTTGGGAAAACATGGAGAAACATGAAAGTTCCTTTGATGTTGCTCACACAAAAGTTGTATTCCTCAGATAGATATTTCTAACGAGGTATTGATCACATCAAACGAAGATCATATGAAAAAGTTATGACCCCGGGAAGTTGATGTATTGACTTACCCAAACGGGGCCCACATGATTTTTGGCGCTTCATCTCCTAGGGTTAGGTTTTTGGATGTCTAGGGTTTTTGGCATTCCTGTTTATTGTAAAAAAGGCCTGCATAGCCTCATTTTAACCATCTTATTGCGAATGAGCGCAATTGTCACATCTCTTCTCAAAGATAAGGCGCCACCATTCCAGCAAGCTTGTTTTTCGCCACATTTTACAGTTTCAACTTATTTCCTTATTGAATAGAAAACCAGTTTTACTGTATCTTTGTTATTTTGTTTTAAGCACATGTTACTAATATGTAGTCATTTTGTTCTGCTCATAAAATCCAGATCACATATTGCATGGGCCCTCATCCAAGTAACCAATGTTGGGTATGTGTTATAATTTTTTTTCCTCAGGAAATGTGTCACATTTTTTCCTCATTTTTTGTGTTGCCTCGATTTTTGTGTCCATTGTTAGGCGATTTTTCAGCACGTGGGTTTTTGTCGATGGTTTTCTATTTTTGGTTAAGGAATTAGGGTTGTTGACTAATCCAGGTCATTGGGTCAGGGTTTTGGATGTTGCTGGCTCCTATATGTATATTGTATTGTAAACAATGTATCACTATGAATGAATATATAATATGTTGGTTTTCCCGGTTTGGGTTTCCAAAGGAAAAATCTATATGTAATGTTTTTTTATTTTCCATTGTATATTTTCTATTCTTTTACTGAAAATTTGTTTGCAGTAAATATTGTAAAAGGTTAAAATATACATTTGGTATCAAAGCTTTGTTGGCTTCAGGGGGATGCCTTGTTGGGCTAAATATGTGCACTATTAATTCCCACATTTAATTATCAACCATGGTTCATAAGCTTCGCGGTTCAGGCGCAATAAATGCAGGATCAGAGCATAGGCTAACCTAATCTAAAGTTGACAAAACAATCTTCAAACCCACACTACATGAAATTAACACTAAGAATTCATCATTGGGACGTAGGAATAACTTAGTGCTATAAAGACTTAAATCAAAGTATTTCATGCACTCGAGGTGATGTTTGTGTGATTAATCGTGAGTATCTTACTTAAGTTTTATGTCCTTCAATGATTATTTCCTATAGTGGATCCACACTTAAAGGAAATGAAAGAAACAAGCAAACGAAAATTAATTCAAATGACAGGAAATAAACTAACACCTTGGAAATAATTCCAATGCGGGAAGGCCATATCTCATGAGTTAGACCTTTAATCTGTCCATTGGTGATTGAAGCTATGTGAAATTAAAGTGCAAGGAATCCCAAAGTATGGGAAATAAAAACTAAGTGCGGGAAACTCAAAATCATCAAACTCAATCAACACCTAAGATTCACATAGACTCAAAACCACCCTTTTAAATATATACATCAATCATAAAGAAATAATGAGTGAATCAAATGCACAAGAGTAATGGATATTTAATACAATGGTCATTTAGAAGAAATGAATGAGAATACACGCTTACTAATTTTCTGCTCTGTAAGACTTGCATACAAAGAATAATACCTTTTGAATCTAACTAAATTTTAGGCATAAAATAATGAATAAAGAGTGATACTAGTTTATTTTTTGCATTCAAAAGATTGTGTATATGATAAGGTCTTAATGAATTAATCAATCTCTGAAGCAATAAACAATATAAAAATGGAAATGAGATGGAAAGGAGATATGATTATATAATGGAATAGATCTAATGCATGATGGGTGTATGCATATGACATAATGGATTATATTTGAAACAAAGGGCGAATGTGTGGACATAATTCATGGGTGTGGCAGAGTGTTTGTGGGAGGAATTGCAAGTGGAATATGAAGAGTTGGAGGGAGAACAATACCTTCTACAATTTGTCTTTGTGTATGAACTGAATCTAGATGAGTATAGCAGTTGCAAAAGGTATGTGTTTGTTAATGAAAATGGGTGGCAATGAATATGAAAGTTGATCATATAAATGTGATGTTGAGGAGTATTATTCCAAACGATTTCTAAAGAAAAGACAAGATGCATATATGGGAAAAATGTTTGGAAATGAATTGAAATGCAATGAGAATGGATTGCATAAAACAGAGTATTGGGAACAATTAATGAAAATAACATATATCTATGGGATTGGTGCCAGGGATGATTTTAAGGATGGAAATTTATTTTAAAATGTAGAAACCTTGGCGAATCTTACTAATCCTTCATATGCCAACTATCAATGTTTGGCGATATTTTTGTAAAAATATTCAAATTTCTAAGTATTTTATGTAGTTTTTATAAAATTTTGGTGATTTTTAAGGTAAAATAATTTTATCATATAGAATTTGGGTGAATCATTTTTAAAATAGGGAATCTTGTTTTTGGAAAAACCGTGGAAAATTAGCCCATGAGCGAAATTTAGCCCCTAAAATCATCCCTGATTGGTGCATACAAATCAAAGGTAAAATGAAATGTAAGTTTTAATTACCAAAACTAGTGTAAATGATAGAATTGAAATGCATCTAAATTGAATCCAATCAATAATCAAAACCAAAATTGATTTGTATGTAGAAAAACAACGCAACAGTAATCTACAAAATAAATATAGTATGAAAACACTTACACTCACTGAGGGGCCCTTCCCAGGAGGTTAGTGCTGCTAATAAGGATTCATATCAAGCTAGAAGGATTCTCATTGTGACAACAATAATCAATTATTGATTGAGATCAAAAACTCTGTTTTTACATGGCTAACAACTCCTTAAATCTTTCTCACAAGAATAAATCTCTCATTTACAAAATCTTCATGAAACTAATGGATCTTTTTCACAAACCTGTGAGGCATATTTATAAATGAAGAATCATTGAGGAGTGGATGGGATCGAATCCCAGTGCTCATATTTCAAATTTTACATTTTTAGGCATAAATCCAAAAAATCTGGGTTTTAATGTAATTTGGGCAAATGCGAGTTAGGGATCCACCCATATATTCCAAACTAATTTGTATTTTGAAAAAGTGCTCACTCTTTCCTCAATTTTCCATATTCTAGACAAAACCCATTTTGTAGAATTTCTAGATCTAATGCCATGTGCATGGAAATCGAGGAGCAAGTTGGCAGTTGGTGATTTTTGCTAATTTTTGCAGAATCAGTCCCACTGAGATGGAGGTCCACATGTGTGATATGGGTGAATTATTCCACATGATTCTACATGTAAACGTCTATCTGGACAAAACCCATGTCCCCGATTTTCCTCTAGAATCTTTCCAAAATTTCAAACTATATCTGGTACCATCTAGTTGTTGATGTTGGTACCGAATGAGCACAACATTGGTACCAGACGAGCACAAAATTGGTACCAGATGAGTTAAGTATTGGATGACATGGAGTCTGTGTAACAGATTACATGGATTATGGGTACCAGATGACTGTGCAGGTACTGGTTGACTGTAGAACCTTCTGGTACCGGATGACTTGGAGTATCGGATGAGCGTAGTATTGGTACCGGACGAGCAGGTATTGGATGAAATGGAGTGTGGGTACCGGATGAAATGGAGTGTGTGTAAATAATGACTTTGTAGGTACTGGTTGAATATAGAACCTTCTAGTATCTCAATGACTTGGAGTATCAGATGACCTCCAGTGCGGGTACTAGAACAGGAACAGTACAAGTATCGGAACATGGACATTGCATGTACCAGAACTTGAATAGTACATGAACATGTTCCTTGGACATAGAAACATAGGATTAAACCATGATCAATAAAATCATGTTAAAAACATCTTTAATTAGTTAAAAAGACAAGAAAACAACAATAATTAACCACAAGGTAGAATGGGTGTAATTAGTGGTAAGTGACAGGATAATGGCTATAGAATGTATCAAGAGTGCGGTAATATAGCTTATGAATGGAGGTTTTACATGGTAGAAAATATGACATATTTGGAGCCCAACACTCCCTGCACCTGTTGGTTTTCATGTCCTCATGCAAGAATTTTTTTTATATACTCTATTTAATCATTGATTTATGTGACTTTATTTCTTTGTGCAAGTGTTGGTTCTTATGGAGCAATGTCCTTTTTCATTTTATATTATCACACGATTTTAACTTGATTTCTTTTACAATAGAGCAATGAAAGTTGAGGACAAACGATAGATGGGATATGAAGGGATGGTGGATGGTATGG
>SNQJ01S0307424.1:0-10088 GCA_010110895.2 Picea sitchensis | reverse complement strand
CACACATTAGGGGGCATCTGTTATAACCCTAAATTGCACCACACATGCTTACCTGGCATCAGGCCAACTCATATCCCTTCATTTCCAAAACATCTGCTGAGAAACCTCTTTGAAAATTCTCTTGGGTTAAGTCACACGCGCCCTAACCCACTACTTCACACGTTGGAACGCTGGCATACCTACTACGGCATGCATTGGAACGCTGACAGTCCTACTACAACCCGCGTTTACCTAACAAAGCACAAAAATAGGAAAGTTGCCGACGGGACAAAAAGCTATGGGTTAGTTAACTGAAACTCCCAGCCATTCATGGCCGAGAGTTCATCCAAAACCCTAGCTTCTTCAAGCCTATAAAAGAAGGGGTAGGGGTACTATTTGGAGGAGGAAAAAAGATAGCAAAGAAACTCTGCCCAATTGCCGAATCCATTCATCCCAACCCTTTAGCCTTTCCTCAAGCTTAAGGAGAATTAAAGAAAAGCAGTTGGAGGACAAAGAAGAGGAGGAGCCCAGGATCAGGATCAAGGAACGGTGGCCGGTCTCAACATTGATTGTAAGTTGAGTCATTTTGAATATAATAAAAGAATACTTTTCCCGTCCCAATGCATGAGTTATATGTGGTTTTTGTAATTTATGCTTAATTTCTAACCCTCAAGTAGAAAAGTAGCATGCATGCATAGTGTTTTGTCTTGATTGCAGGTGAACTTTGGAAGGAGTAGCTCAAGTAAGCGGGCAAGGCGCAATGGAGGATCTACACCAAACATCAGTAAAAAGGTTAGTAGTTCCTTTCCATGCATGTATGTGAAAAAGGGGTTTGGAGTTTTGGGTTGGTAGGTTAAAAGTGATTTAATTAAGGTAATAATCTGCATGTAAGTCTGGCCCTAGCTTGCATCAATATAATAATGTATTTCTCATGGAAAATGTAAAGCAATGTCAAGCAAGATTGAGCAAATAATAGGCTGAAGACTTTGTGAAGAATCCTGATACAATTGATGCTTGAGGTATCCATTTGTCCATCAAACTTTGTGGATTATCTTCATGCAAATTTGGAGCAAGTGTATGTGTGTGTTGGAACAAAGGACCACCGAAAGGGAACTTGCGACATCAAGGCACTTTGGTTGTATCTTCCACTTTTATTGGATATGATACAACGACATGTTTCTTTCCCATAAAATCATTAGTGTTTTATTACATACTCCTTGATCACATGTTTAGGTTTCCATTGAATCTATAATTGGTGCTTTCACTTTGGTTGGTTTGTGTTATTGTAGATATGATATCACAAGAGAACCAGAGTGAAGCAAGGACAACAGAGATAAAAGGAACTGATATATAAAGGTATGTCATACAATCCTTCTTGGGTGATAAATTCAATGGTAGAAACCTAGGGAAAGCGCCATGTCCTGTCTGATTTTTTTCTAGATCCAGGTGGATCTAGGGAGATTAGTTTATGTCTGCATTCAACGATTTATCCAATAAAAAAGGATCAAACCTCTCATGCCAAAGTTTGCACAAGGCATTGCTATGAGAAACAAGAGATTATGGAAAACATGATGGTCGAAAGTTGTCCAACTTGTACAGCCTGGTAATATCATAAGCAATTCTAGTTGCGAGGACATGATTAGGATATTTTAAATCCTTAATTACAACTTGGTGAGGTGAAACAATTACGGTTTTACCTTCACTTGAATGAGTGATTTGATACACTCATAGAAGGTTGTAGGAAATACTTAGAACAAATAATACATCATTGAAATGACCATTATCTACTTCAATTGTTCCATACCCTACAACACTAATATATATATCATCACCAACACATACTTTCTTGGTGTTACATTCATTACAAGAAAAACAATATGGCTTTATCCTTAGCCATATTATAAGATGCTCCAGAATCAATAAGCCACTCATAATAATAAGAAGTAGAAGTTTCAATGAAGGAGAAATTGGAAGCAAAAAGTGTATGTCCATTAGAAGAAGAAGAATAAGAAGAAGAATAAGAAGAAGAAGAATATGAATCAATATCGATGTTGTGCTTCTTCATTGTTACTTCTAAGGCTTCCATATTTTTAAAATTTTTGGACTCCACATGACCATATTTCCCACAAAATCTGCAATGCCTGTCAGTCTTTTTATTTTTAGATTTTGCTTATTTGTCACCATTAGGAGATAACGTTGGTTGAAAGGGTTTGGGACCCTTGTTTTTCTTATTTTTGTGGAAAGGATGTTTCTTCTTGGGTTTTTTGGATTTATCTTTTTGTTGGGCCACTAAGGCTTTGTTGGAGGTACCTGCAGTTGTTGATTACTCCAAGTTGCACAAGTTTCTCTTTCTCTCTAATCAAAGCATAACATAAAGAACTAATAGTTGGATCTTTATAGGCACTCAATACAAAATCTCTAGTGGAATAAAAAGGTAGATACAAAGACATACTATGCACTACCAAGCTTAGAAAGGATAATATAGATGCATCAATCTTCCTTCAGATCTATTTTTCATTTTATAATTAAAAGTCTAAGTGTTTTGAACTTAGATAAATAATCTTCAATGAAAGAAAAATCATTACGAATTAAATTCATTAACTGATTTTCTATCTGGTGGGATCGAATAATATTATGTTTACCAAACATAGCTTCAAGCTTATTCCAAGTTGCATCGGAAGCATCAATTCCTTGAAGGTGAAACCTTAAATCATGAGAGATGGACATTCTGATTAGTCCATGTGCTTCATCACTCTTATTAACCCATTTGACTCTCTTTTCATTATTAGTTGGTTCTAGTTCTTTTCCTAAGGTAATCTGGTACAATCCCTTACTTTTTAATACATCTTCCATATTTGATTTCCATGAGAATTAGTTGGTACTAGTAAGAAAAAGATGATTGGGAGATTCCATATTCAAATGTGTAGAAAAAAGATGAAACTGATGGTATATATGGAAAGATATTGAAAAAATTGGTTGTTTAAAAAAAACCACACTGAAAACGGACTTCAGATGTGAAAGTTATGCCCTTTTGAAAAAAAACATAAACATTAACCAAAAAGACACGTGGCAAGTAGAAGTTGGTTCACATGGTGATGGTCCTCCTTATCTAACTTTTCCTATAAGCTCACTTTTAAATAAGTTACTTTATGAAGTGACCCACTTTTATAAAATAAGCGTGAATCACATTTACAATAAAGTTACTTTATAAATGAAAGTTGCATGTAAAAAAATAACTTAAAATAAAATATTAAAATTATTTAATAGTGAATCACTTTTATAATTAAGTGAAATGCACTTTACAATGAATGCATGATTTTTTTTTTTAAAGTAACAAAATAGAGACCTAAACTTAAGCCGTCTTTCTAAGTAAAGTAACTTTCAACCAAGTGAGCTAGTGCAAAAAACATTATAGTCTTAATGCATCACCCCCTCTCTAATACCTGAATACATATAATTAATCACGATTAGTTATTTCCATGCAATGCCATGTAAATATTGTAAATGCATTATTGTTTAATTGTAAATGCCAAAATTGACTGTGGGGTGAAGCCTTAAAGTATTGGCCATGATATCACTAGTGGAATGAGAGGATGCCCTAATAAACTAAAGGAATTCAAGCCTTATTCATATTAATTCCCTTAGCCCATTTCAAGACAAATAAGTTAATGAGGGATGTTGGTAGTTGAACAACCAACCACCCTAATGAATGGAAGTATGGAGGGCTGTTAGAAGGGATAGGAAGTTGACATCTAGAGGATAATAGGAAAGATCACCATGGGTTGCTAGGATTGACTTACAATTTTCCTTCTGACAGAAGAAATAAAAGGATAGGTTGAGAAAGTGCCTAAGTCATGCATGCAAGAAAATCACACGAGGTTATATAGAAGGAGGACATATAGAAAGAAAACAAAATACCTTGAGAGAGTTCAGATTGAGAAGAAGAGGGGACTAACTATCAAAAACACAGAGGGATGGAAAAATAGCTTGAACTCTGAATCTTGGGTCCCAAAAAACTTGACCTGAGCTAAGAGGGTCGCAAGCTTGATGTTAGGAAGGCATCTGATAAACCTTGAAGAGGCCTAGGCTAGGTGGGTGTAAGGAAAATCTCTACCAATATTAGAGTGAAGGAGAGTGACCTTCAAATCTTACTGAGAACCTGAGAGATATTCCATAGTGGTATCATGGCTTGGCATATGGGTGGTTAGAATGCTAAGAGTGAATGGATCCGAGCCTATAGTTCGGTGGAAAGGTGAATATCCATAGTCAGTTGGTTCGCTACAACTTGTAACTAGATAAGTATCCCATAGACTTTGTGTAATAGAATTGGAATGCATGATTGAATGCATGTACTTGTGCTATAAATATACATGCTTGATTTATAGTAATGATGCTTTTTGTATTGGAAAACTCCTTCATTTGAGTGACGATAGGATGACAATAACGGTGCATGTCCTGCATAGTTGAATACAATCATCTTGTAATGTTATGAGATAAAAAGAATGAGCTTAATTTTATGGTTCACGTGTGCTCAATATTATATATGTATATATATCCATCGTTGTGATGGACAATCCATGAAATGAAAATCGGATTATAAGTTAATATTTGAATGTAAAGTACTGAGCCAAAGGAGGTGATATAACTCCCCTTCATAGTCAAAGGGAATTGTTGGCAGTGCTATGTATGAGAGGACAAAGAAGGTTGTAAACTATATGTTCTTCCCCTTGGATAAATTGGTGGGCTCACAAGACCTTCGATCCTCATTTGAGTGCTTGATGACAGGGTTGTGCTTGTTGTGGATAAGCAAAAGAGCCCAAAGAAAAATCCTTAAATTGACTAAGTCATGAATCAAATTAAAACCCATGTTTTGAGATCGAAGGAACCACAACCGTTGGATCGACAGAGAAAATAGATCCAAACCCTTCATTGGAGTAGGTTATAATCCCTGTAGAGAATGTACCCGAGTCAATATGGACCGTTAATCGGAACCAAAGCGAGAACGGATCATGGGCACCCATCGTAGGATGATGTTCATACTAAGTTGTGGATCCAGAGGAGTTTCACTCTCAAGGAGGATATTTCGAGGGAATATCTGGAACATTAATCCGAGATTAACCCATGATTAACCTCTATCAAAGATCATTGTGGTCTATTTTAAGAAATATTTGGAAGAGATGTAACATTAGCATGATGTTCCATGTTGACCTGGAATGCCAATGTGTCTAGAGGTTGATAGGTGTCAGCCTATGAATGGAAATAGGTAATTGGCCGATGGGTTGAGCGCAGTCCCTTTGGGTGAATTAGGTCTTAGAACTTTGTTTTAACCTTGGCCATCATATATAAAGGTTGAAAGATATCAAGCGTTGATCGTAGATGATCCTTCAGAGTATCCCATAGTTAGATTGGGATGAGACTATGAATTTACCGTAGCCATTGATCTGTTGGGGAAGAATTCAGAGTGATCATGATTGTCCATCAAAATTGGACATTCAGAGTGATTTGATCCACTGGGATGAAAGTAATCTGAAGGTAGGACATCGAGGATAAATCCTAATCATCCATTAGACCTAGTTAGAAGTAATCCTTATCGTAGATCTTGGTGGTCCTTCATAAAGAAGCCAAGAGGAAAATGGTGTTATGTTGACGCGGATGACGTCACTCCACCAATGCCTAGAGGATAGGTGTCAACACCTAGAGAGATGTGCCGAGTGCATTTGTGGGGATGTGCATGTCACGTGGAGTACACGTGGAGGACAACTTGTTGTGTAGTGGTAATGCCACATGTAGAAGTCTTGTGGAATTGTAAAAGAATGATTGTGACACAAGGTGTGTGCCATGTATCTTTCTAGCATGTTTTGGGGGGTAACATGTGTCTCCCTAGGAGTGGTTCAATACCGAGACCAAAGGAGCTATGAGATAGAGTTTTGACCATTGATCTACTCGAATAGGAAGATATTTGAGAGGATATATCGATCTTCCTTCAGGGAAGGTCGTTCGAAGTGATCACGTTGCAAGGAAAGGATTAAATCCAATGGGAAAGCCTGAGAGTAAACCTAGATCGTTGATATTCCAAGGTTATGGGATTTCACTAATGACTTGGATCATCAATATTTAGTGGAGGGCCTAAAGAGATGATGTGGATGGAACCATGTGTTAAATTGTAGGAGGTGCCACATGTCGAGCACAGGAGATGCCAAGTGGCATAGTGCAATGGCATCTGTGGGTGCACTTATGTGGGATATATGAGCACCACATGTTAGGTGGCGAGAAAGTCACATGTCACACAAAGGTGGTGATACATGTCAAAAGGATTTGGCATGAATGATAAGCCCCGATGAAATCATATCTGTCGCTCGGGAAAGGCCCATCATAGTGGTTCACGTCACCAGGGCGAGTGACACATGATTGAGGGACCCCAAGAGGAGATCACAATTGTAGATATTTGAGTGGGTAATATGTGACGATAGTCATCGATCTTCCATAAGATCCACCAACCTAAGAAACAAAGGGTTGAAATCATGAATGATGTAGGATGTCGATGAGGAAACCAGAGAGACCTTGGGATGACATATGTCAATAATCAATTGGTTGACAAGATGAGAATGGTCCAGTTGGTCAGAAGAACCTTATACCATTGAAAAAATCTCACTCATTGGACAAGAAAATTGTAAGAGCATATATACCATCCATTCAAAAAAAAATTGTTGGAGATAGAGGAAGGAATATTCCTTGATACCCTAACTTCAGAGCAACAAAACTTCCCGACCCTTTCAAACATTGAATGAACAATATTGAAAGGAAATATTCTTTGATGTTGTATCTATCAGAGGTAAGAGATGAGTGAATATAGGGAAGGCCTGAATGCTAATAATTGTAGGATTATGTGGATGAAAGTTCCACATAGAAAAGTGAGGTGAGTGCCCCACTGGTGTCTTGTTGATGCCACATCAGATGGCATGGGAGATGAGGTTCCGCGTGGCAGTAGGGTAGATATTGACCATGAAAAACTGAGGAATTAGGAAAGCCATAAATTCCAATCCAGAGCTTGGATTTGAGCCTGGTAAAAATTGTTAGAAATATCTCGACGAGTAGAATATGATGGAGACCTCGAGAAGAGGGTTTTCTATGGTTGAGGGAAAGCGAAAAATTAATACCCCATCCCTTAAAAAGGTACTTAGGGGGTCAGGTTTGTTACACTTAAGAAGGAGGATTATGGGTGTTGTTTTTGTTGTGGAAGACGGCCTTGGAGCACGTGCTCATAAACAAATATTTGCATGCATTCACACTCACATAGAAAATTACTTCTTGACAATAACAAGGGTTAGATCTTGGTTATATTACCCAGACAATGAAAAAGTTACCTCTATTTTTTATTTGCCGAGATCGTATAGAGAACACAACAAAGAGAATACACAGACAAGAAAACCCTTTCTACTATGCTTTTGATTTTCTGAGATGGCATCGAGCACATGGAAAAGAGAATATGTAGATTGAAAATAATAGAAACCTAGAAATAAAAAATAGAAAACCTAAATATTATCTCTGTAAAAAATAAAAGGTTGTATTCAAGATTTATACCTCCGGATCTGATTGAAATAGCCGTATCTTGTGTAAACATAAAACTTTTCGATTGAACTTAAAATAGTTTCTAGCTAAAATGAGCACTCTAGACGTAATGGAACAATCCTCCCAGTCTAGAAATGTACGGAAATGGTAGAAACCATAGATGAAACAACACAACTTCATGATCTCGATCTACAATGAGAGTGGGTCTTCAAATTCCATCTGATACCATGTTTGAAAACACATGTATTCTAATAGAGGACAAACAAATTCATTAACCACTCACAAAAATATATCAAATATCAACAAAATGATGTTTTTACATGGTAAAACCCCTACGGGGAAACATCCATGACCCCAACCAACGTGGCCACTTGGAACAACTTTTTAATGCAAAAGACAATATAATAAAAAGATTTACATGAGAGTTTCTCACAATTGATCATCGAAAAATGAACCTCCATGCTATTTAAATATATATCATGTACCAATCAAGTGTTAAGACATGGATCAATGTAGTTGTTAAGATCTAGGATAATATGAGTCGTCGTATCACTCTATGTCAAGTGTAACATCCCTGACCATCCATGGCGGGCCACACTACAACAGAGAACTCTTTCTGTTCTCTCTCTGTGGAACATACTGTAACATACCCAACATCTAATTGAGCTATGCCACATAAATTTTTCGAACTGTACGCAATTAAATTATATAAAGGAAGATCTCTTGTGGAATCATTTATGTATAAAACATAAACATACAAATACATATGTAAATACACAGATTCACACTGAAATAATAGAAAACGTATACATGCAGCATATACATGCAATACCCATAAAAATAAACACAGATATAACCACACATATGGTAACCCATAAAAATACACATGTAAATAACAACGCAACATGTAAATTTATAACACAATTGACACTTATCTTGGTAAGAATGTCACCAACTGCGTGCAGAACTTCCATGAACCTCCCATCCTTAGAACACACTCCTCATCACTCTCAGCAGTGGGTCACCTCTGAGATGGGACTAAACTCCACTCGGGTAAAGGGATTCCTAACCAGGCTAATGGCTCATGGACCACAGGAAAGACTCCGTCATAGGTGTTCACTCAACAAACAGCCTACAGTCCCTCATTCCCCACATGCTTGTCCCACCCCATGAAGTGTGCCCCTTCTCTTCTCAATAGTCCTTCGGCTTCCCCACTTCCCTTCTGGGCTTTAGCAATAGGCCGGATAGGAAGTCTCATATCACTGCAGCTGCACTTCAACACCTTCTGGAAATCAATTACAAACAATTCTCTCACCCAGAGAGAAGTTTCTCACGGGCCTAAAAACCCACCTCTTCAATATCCCATGGGCCTGACAACCCGCTTCTTCAGTCCAACTCCCAAGCGAAACAATTGCATAAACATATATGGCTATGGATACAATTCCGGTACAGTGAAATGAATGTCTGAAAGATAACTGACTGTGTGAGTGAAAATGGTCATGGAGTCATGGATGAATGATGGTTGCCTAATGGAAGAGTGTGTGGAAATGAAATAAGTCCCAACAATATGTATGCATGTCCCCAACTTTACACTTGTCATGTTAGGAGCTACTTTGGCCCACTTGGCCCCAACTTTAGAACTTGGATAAAATAATTATCCATACTTTATATTTTAAGAAATATTAATATAATATTCCTTTTTGGCTTAATCTCCCTAGCTTAGCCCTTTTCCTTAAATTTTAGGCCCCTCTCTTTCCCTAACTAGTGGAGTTTAGTCCCCCATCTCTTTTATCATGCTCGGTCTGCGCGCAGTGATGCATTTTATATTAATTATGAGACATATACAAGAATAGGCGCACTAGTCTTTAAAATCTAGGCTCTCCGGCCTAATCAAAACATAAGCATCCTATATTATAATAACTAGCTCACCAGCCTATAAAACACAACATATACACAAAGGTTCACTGGCCTCAATATCGCGTGCACTTAAGATGCTGCACACAGTATCCTAGAATGTGCACACTTCATCAATTTACAGTGCGGTACATGCGCGCACTATGCCATGAAAGGTGCATACAAAATTATATCAAACAACTCACCATCTTAAGTACATTTACATTTATATTTACAATTGGGTTCAGCCTAGGGATATTACAATCCCCTCCCCTTATTTTATGCACTGTCCTCCCTGCATCATGTACACACATACAACGAAATTTTCAAAAATCCTCAAAAAGATGCGGGTATTCTACCTGCATTGCATCCTCATGCTCCCAAGTAGCGTCCTCAGGACCATACCAGGTCGATTGAACCTTTACAAGCCCTATGGCGCGACTCCGAAGCTATTTGATTTTCCAGTCCAGAATGCGTACCGAATGCACTTGAAAAGCGCCTTCTTGCTCCACCTGAATCATGTAGAAATTTCAATACAAATTAAGTATCTCCTGTGATTCTCCTGATCTAACAATTATATGCCACTGTTAAATACATAATCGCTTCTACTAATATTCTTGCAGAAAATTAAACCACAATCACAAAGT
>SNQJ01S0307422.1:0-10091 GCA_010110895.2 Picea sitchensis | reverse complement strand
ACAGACTTGAATGCCAAAAAGTAGATCAATGCCAACTTCCAACAAGGAATGCCACGCCCAATAGAAGATCAAACCTCATTAACTCGCCCTCGGCCGCCAAAAGTGTCCAATCAATCGCTCTAAGAAATATGCCAAATGATAGATCGGGTGATGGTAAGAACAACCTGTGTGCCCGGTCTCCAAGATCCCTCTCTACCCTCAGATCCTCAAATCCCCCAATCGAATGGTGCACCCACCGATGACTGGTTCTAGATAATTCGGCCCTGATAAGGGAGGCCTCCAAATGCTCTGAAAAAATCCAAGAATATAGATCTAGACACCGCAAGTCATTATGTGAAGTCTCAGGGTTAGATCTAAAATGTAACCCTCCAAACTGACTAGATCCGAATCTAAAAAACGCCCTCCTTCACTTCAACTCGCCCCACTGCTCAAGAAATAACGGTTTACAAACTGGTCTCTTATAAAGCACTAGATTTGATGTCCAAGGCCCCTGTAATGAAAACCCAAGTGATAGGAACTTCAAACGCCTTGCCAATCTCCTACAACTAATCTCTCTCCAAATATGGTGCGCCCCCCTTTTTGGAAACCCCCAATGGTGCGCCTCCTCTTCGTGGTCGTATAAGTGTAGAACCTCCCGGTGACCGCATGTAGATCCGACTAGAATGGTGTGGAGAGTATTGCATCTTCCTCCAAACCAAGCTTGGGACAAGCTAGTGGAATCTTTCACCAATCAATCGTCCTCTAGGGTTTGTTGGGTGTCAAACCTCAAAACCCCCAATGTTGAGCTCACTAGCTAAAAGTCATAAATCCAAAAGATAAACATACATGAATGAATGCTAAGAGGCCCTTGCCTTTCTTTATACTTTTGGCTCACCTTGTCCCTCCCTCCAAAGTGACTTTCATTTTTATTAATATTTAATTCACTAATTAAATCACTTCAATTAATTAACTAACCTTTTACCTTTGAAAAGCTCCTTTATCTCTCCTTGTGGCTTCCCCGCCACCGAAAGTCACTTCTAGCTATCCTATCCCTGTAGTGTTGCTCTCCCGATTCCAATGAGCTACACACTAAGAGGTTTCTCCGCACGCCTAAAATGACCTCTTCGAATTCCATTGACTTATAGCTCAAAATAGTCAAAACTCAAAATCGCCGAATGCAATCTAAAACCAAAGCTAACCCGCGCAATGGCTCATAATGGTGGAATGTGATCATCAATGCAAGGTGGACCCCAAAATGTTCTCGCAAATTTCCCCGTACTGCCAGTTTTGCATCCATTCCGCTACCGGTCATCGCAAATCTCAGATGATGTCCCAAAGTGGGACATGTCCTCCTCATAGAAAATTCGTTTTGTCCTCGCTCAAGCAATACCCAAATCTCTCCAAGTAAATACCAGATCCCATGTCCACCTGTGGATACATAGTAGAACTCATCCAACGATGAACAATAGCACACTCCACCCCCTCGATCCCATATATGTGGAAGTGGAACTGCAATACTGCGGAAGAAAATCGCCTTGAAGATATCAACCCCTGCGGAACCTCCCCGTGACTTGACCCATGGGTCTTCATCTCTCAATGAGTCCATCCTCCAATTTCTACGGCGATCCACACGTCTACTAACCGCACGTACGGGATGCCCTCGACCAGGTGACAAGACCTTCTGCGAGGCACCCGCAACCGATGCGCCCTTCAACACTCAAGATCAATGGAAAGTTAGAGTAACTTTCCCCCGCCATGGTCCACTCTCCCCTCGCCGGGCCAATGAATCGCCAACTCGCAATCCCTGGGTCCCATGTTAACCTCTTTCAAAGATCCTCATGTCGACATTGCACTACTCTGACCACAACTGCCTATCCCCTACATACATACAAGATCCCCCTCGCTGGGATCCTCAAGCTGAAATACATATGACCACCAAATCTGCTACCCAGAAACTGTATCGGCATAAACACCTATGTAGAAGAAGTACCTATCCAAACCTCTCCATGCCCTATCATGATGGCTGTTTTAAGAAAAGGTCTCGCCCATAGGACAAGTACCGCAGACTCCACTCCAAAACCAACCAAGGTGGAGTGTGTGGCTCTCTGGCGCAACCTGTGTCGTCATGTAGTGAAACATCCCCTTAATCAAGTGAACTCATGGATCCCATGTCAAACTTGGAAGCTTATCACTTCCACTCTCCTCTAACCGCTCCTGTGTGAGACTAATCACCGCCGTAGTCTCTATGTGCTCATCCGCTATCCTCCTCATGCTCATGTCAAAGATAAATGTGTCAGAAAAGGATAATAGACATATTCCAACATCAGGACTGAGATACGTGCTTTAGTCAACTTGATTCACTGTAGTTTCGCCCATCAGTATCCATGATAAATGATCGCCTATAGTCATCACTAACCCCTAATCATCAGATACAAATCGGAAGTAACTCCTCCAACTGCCGGTAAACCACTCTCCATCTCACATCACCTGTGCAATCAATAAATGGTGAAGGTGATCTCTCTCATAACTAGGGTGTTGTTGCAAAGGAGTGACATCTCCATACTCCCCTAGGCGCAGTCTCTTCCCTACAAGGCACTATACCCCCTCTGAATCCCACCATGGCCATCTCGGCATGACTCGCGGAACTATCCTCATCATCGTATGCTCTGACATACTCATTTCATCTCCCACAAACTCATGCTACATCAAAGATACTAGGTGTATGGCTGGATCAATCTCCATATAGAGATTGATCCGCAACCACTCCCAAGACAAATGGAAGTGTCCCCCATCAACCGATGCTCCTCGCTAGATCATCAACATCCTCTCGGCTAACGGACTGACTGATACATCTCAGTGTCCACTAAGACAGATGAAGTGGATCTCTCTCATGGACTTCCCTCAAGAGATTCATATGTCCTAGACTCTGATTTTTGAAGGGTGGTCTATGTGCCTCTCAAGAAACCTCGAGTGCTCTCCAACTCCCCGAAAGTGAGTCGGTTCACCTCCAACTCCTCGCCTTCTAAATTCTATGATACAACTCTCGCCAATCCCTGCGAGGGTAGTCCCCGTCACAACAACTCACAGTCATTCTCATCATAGACACTCTTCGGGAGAGTGTGAAAATCATCCATGGCGAATCCCCCATACCGGGAAGCACTCGCCATTGATGCTCTCCAATAGTAATCAGCCATCAATGCATGCATGTCATCAATACTGCTAGTGGTTGCCCGGGATCATAACCTCCGTGAATCCCTAACCGTGGCCGCCAAGTGGTGTGACTCCTCATCATGGTCATACTGAGGTGCCACCTCGCACTTCACTGCTAATGTCAGTCTCGCTAGTGCCAACTCTAGAATCCCCCAAAACACTATCTGCATACGATGACGGTTGAACCGGTCTGACTGCCATCAAGAAAGGTACCCCAGATGCCATCGCATCCCATCACTAGATGCCATCACTCATTAATCAGACTCAGAGGAGTAAATGTGATCCTCCCTGCAGACCAACTCCGCTACTATCATCTGCACCTGTACCCCATATGGATGTATCCAAACTCATGCTATGGTCATCCCCGGGATGCTAAAGAGTGCATCCTCATCCATGTAATCTCGGAGCATCGGAAGTAAGTGCTCCATCCACTGCCACCGTGAATTCGGCTTTCAACCAATGGAGTCTCCACAGTCGTGACTCCATCTCCTCTAGCCGACCTTTATGTGTGAGGTCAACTGCCAGTACGTCTTGTACCTCCTCCTAGATTTGTGGTTCTACCTGTCCATGGTGTGCATTGATGCAGGAGCCCTCCATGCCAACCAACAATCCACGCCAAGCACACTCATTCATGGCGTTTAAAAGGAGGCGCACTTCATTTTGAATTTGTATTGAATGTAATTTTATGTGCTTAGGCTGTTGAGCCAGAAAGTCATGCCTTTGTGCAGGATATAGATAGGATCAGCCTTAAATGCTGTATGGATGAGATCTAGATCCGATTGACTAGACAGCCCCATCTATCAGAATTTAATAGTGTAGGTAAATCCTGGAGGGAAGGCCGAGAGCACCTCAACGTAAAAGAGATAGGGAGATCTCATTTTGGAAGGAAGAGAGAGAAGTACATGATAGAGCGGCTGTAGAGCCGAGAGAGATCGAGGAACACCATTTGTAAAATATACATGCATTTGCCATTATTAATACAGAGTGGTTTTTCCTGCACTACCGGCCATTATATGCATGTCCAGATGTGTGTTCATTATATGCCGCAATTGTGTATTGTTATGTATTTGCGTGGGTTTGGTTTGGATTTCGTGTTTGAGAGGTCTTTTGAGGTTTCATGCCATGAGGGCTTGACAGAGTGTTGAGACTCTGAAAACCGGTGCACAGAGAAGGCACTTCTGAACTCAGAGGAGACAGACAAAGACGTGCTGAGAGCACAAGCCCGGAATCATCAAATTCATACAGAAAGACGACTTTGGGGTTGCTGAACAACTCAATAGTCAAGGCAGTGTAGATGAGACATCGCTAGACGAACCCTTTACCGGGAGTTCTCAGAGGAGTTCTTACCAAGAAGGTATCGAAGCGATAGCCAAGAGGCGGTACAGAGAAAGAACTCGAGTTCTATTTAATAAATTCGTAATCATTTACTATGATTCAGAGGCTCGCCAGAGGGCATTGAGCGGATGCAAAAGGTGCATAGGAACCCGGAACTACTGAATGTTCTTGGTGGGAGAAGAGACTCTGTCTGGAGGGCGTTGAGTAAGTGTGCGATAGCACAGGGAAAAAGAACTCTTTGAGTTCTCGGGAAGTTGGAGGAAAGGTCCATCGAGGGAACTTTCACTCGGTTACTGAATACCCAGAGTACTCAAGAAGAGGCTTGAGCGAAGGATAGCCGAGGAGTGCGCAGAGCCAAAGAATCCCGCGAGGGTTCAAAGGACGTAAGCTCGAAGGGCAAGAGCTTTTGCACGTATCAGCTTGGTAGACTCAAGTTGAGGGTTCAAGAGGAGAAGAAACGCAGGTCCAAGCTTCCGGGAAACTAAGAAGAAACCGTGAGGAGCTCTGTGAGGAGCGCATGTGAGGAAGAACCCCATACCGTTGATATCGTAAGAAGAAATCCTGGCCATCCGCTTGATCGGGAGAAGTAGCGACGCTTAAACCTCAAGAGGAGTGAGCGACGGAGAAGGGATCCGAGTCATCGATTCGCATCACCTCGCCGACATTCGCTGATCTAAAAGTTGCACTGTGGTTTGGGGTTATCTGGATATCGCCATCTGGGAATTGGATTCTCAAGGTCAGGAGCCTAAAGCAAATGCGAAGTCGCTAACCCGACTCGATCCGACCGTCCGCTATGTAAGGGACACGTGAGCGAGGGATCCAAATGCCATCTGCTGCTTAAGATCGAAATCGGCATTCCCGTGGACACTAGATCGGAAAATCCTGTGAAACCTCGATATAATCGAGCCATTGATTTTATGGACGCTGCGGTCAAGAGCATCCCATCATATCGATTTCGCATTCGTGTGTTTACGATGTAAGAGTTGCATGCACGCTAAATCGCTGGTAGCGATTCCGAAGTTAACGGAGCCACCGGACGTCAGAGGACAGTGCATGAGATCCCGAGAAGTTCTGAAGTTCGGGTTTGGGGATTCATAGAGTAAGTGAATCATGACATTTCATACGTCGATTTCCCGATAAGGAAATCTCCGATAGAGGGATCAGCCGAGAGTGTTGCTGTCGGTAGGAGAACTCCCGAGAGGAGTTGAAGAGCATTGACTCTTCGACTCCTCAGAGAGAAGAAGGTCCCGGTGAGAAGGGAGGAACCGTGAGGGTGATCTCTTTTTGCGTCATGCATCCCTCACACTAGGCTCTCATCCTAATCATGACCGACGGCCACCGATATCCTCATGACGCATACCATGGTGTTCCGAATACTGACAGATAGTCACACCCCATAGAAGCTCGGCCATCTCAGAGGGTGAAAACACTGGTTCTCACTAGTGTCACTACTGCTGGAGACGTAGCTATCAAGAGACAGATATGTCTGCCGAGACACTAGTGCTATCGTCCCGGCCCATCACACCGCCTATCCACTACACAAGGGTCATCATCCTCCCAAGCGTGCAAGCATCACTAGCATCTATGCAAGAGTCATCATCACTATCCTCTAAGGTAGAGTCACTATCACTAGCCTCTCGCGTGAGTCACTGTCATCATCCCATCAGTTTAATCCACATTTATTGTTCCATCCTCACACACCTCATCACCACCGCCATGACATGCCTCAATAATGCACTCGATCCTTACCCTTGCACCTATGATCCGGTTCCCAAGACACCTTGCAACCGTAAGGTTGTGTACCCCACTAGGCGCATAGTCAGTTCTTCCCACCATCTAGTCATTTCTTTCTCTTTTATCTTCTATGAGTGATCCCTCTAAAAATATCCCATTTCCTCCAATGGGGATTTAGGGTCAGATATTGTTGGAAGGTTATTATAGCCTTAGTTTCATTGATAAGGTTGTCATACATGATCTCCAAACATGATATCTCAAAGGATATCCTATCCATGTCATTGCAACTATCCATAAAGACCCCTCAACTTTGCAGGATTTAAGCTCGAGCACCACCGTAATCATCCCAAGCCATTATACAAGGATCATTACCTGCTTTGGTGTCTTTTAAAACTTCTTTTATTGTGGTATTTCGTCAAACGCTTTGTTGATCTATTTGTTTAGATGTGTTTATATGTGTTTATGTAACAAATAACGTAAAGAGATAAATCCATGGAACATACCTCAACCATATGCATTAAGATAGACAAGCCAAAACATCTCAAATCTTCTTTATTCATAAAATAGAGAAACCCGCTACAATGAAGATGTCGACCGAATGCTCAACAGATGGCCAAGTAGATAGACAATAGATAAGAGTCATACAAAACAATGTTCTCATGAATGCTCAAAAGATGCCTCCAAAGGTCGAATAAGAAATGAAGATCAATACAAGCAGATCCAAATGCCAAACTCTCCAATTGAAGAATGCCATCTAATAGAAGGCTGAACCCTCAATAACTTGGACCTACCGCCAAAAGTGTCCAATCAACTTCTTAAGAAATATGCCAAATGATAGATCTGATGGTAAGAACAACCCAAGTGCCCTAATTCCAAGATCCATCTCAATCTTTGTAGATCTCAAATCCCCCATTGAATGGTGCAACCCACTAGATGAATCAAACCCTAGATAATTCGGCCCTCACCGGTTGAGGCCTCCAAATGCTCAAACTCCGAATATAGATCGACACCGCAGTCAATAAGTGAAGTCCGTGGTTAGATCCTCAACAACCCCCTCCAAACCCGGGACTAGATCCTCCGATCCTAAAACTCCTTCTCTTCAATTCGCCCCACCGCCAAGAAATAATCTAAGCCATAAACCTATCCTCTAAAGCACCAGATTTGATGTCCAAGGCCCTAATGAAAACCCAAGTGATAGAACCCTCAACGGCCCCGCCAATCTCCCACACAACTTCTCTCCAAAGATTGCGCCTCCCTGTCGGAAACCCCAATGGTGTGCTCCTCCTCCCTTCATTTGCCTGTGGTTGTGTAGAACCTTCCTGCACTGATGTAGAACTGATATAGAATGGTTTGGGAGAGTATTTCATCTCCAAACCAAGCTTGGGACAAGCTAGGTGGAATCTTTCACAACCGACTCGTCCTCTAGGGTTTGTTGTGTCAAAACCCTAATGTCAAGTACACTAGCTAAAAGCCGTAAAATCCAAAGATAAACAACATACATGAATGAATGCGAAGAGGCCCTTGCTCTTTATACTTTTGGCTCACCTTCTCCTCCAAAGTGACTTCTCTTTCATTTTATTATTTAATTAATTAATTAAATCACTTTACCACTAATTAACCTGCCTTTGAAAAGCTCCTTTATCTCTCCTTGTGGCTTCCCCTCCCACCGAAAAGTCACCTTCTAGCCATCCCATCCCTCGTAGTGTTTCTCCTCCCCGATTCCAATGAGCTATTACATTGAGAGGTTCCTCCAAGTAATGTGCCCAAAATGACCTCTTCGCTGGAATTCCCATTGACTTATAGCTCAACTCGGAAATCGCCCTCAATGCAACGGAACTAAAGCCAACTTGTGCGTAATGGCTCATAATGATGGAATATGATCATCAATGCAAGTTAGACCCCACAATGCCTCTCAAATACCCTCAGACTTGCTATGGTATCCATCCGCTACTTCCGGGTCATCATAAATCTATGCCTCGTGATGATGTCCCAAAGTGGGGACATTACAGCCCTCCCTCCTAGAAAATTGCTTGTGGTCCTCGGCAATACCCAAATCTCTCCAAGTAAAAATACCAGATCCCATGTCCACTTGTGGGATACATAGTAGAACCCATCCAACGATGAACAATAGCACACTCCACCCCCGATCCCATATTAGGAAGTGAACTACAATACTCTGTGAAGCATAATCTTGAAATGTATCAACACCATGAAACTCATGTTCTTGACACATGGCCTCATCTCGAATGAGTCCATCCTCCAAATAAAGATCCACACGGCCTCCATCAATCGCATCGTATTGCATCCCCATAGGTTAGTCTCATAAAACGCCCCGATGAGGGTTCTTTCTTCTCAGGTAATGGTTTCGTCACAACTCGTTCTCACCGCCATCCTAACGTCTATCCGATGGATCTTCGTTTCCATGGAGGCCCGAGATAATCATCTCCCCATGTGTACTGATCCTCCGGTACCTGTCCACCAGGCACGGTCCTACACATCAAAGACTACGCCTCCGTGGCTCATATCATCTCTAGACAGTAATGTAAATCATATCTCATCATTAAATTTATCAAACATATGCATGAAACCCTAACAATTCATCATCTAATAGCTCAAAAGACATTACACGTATTCCACTATACAAGGCCAAGGCAACCAACAAGACCAACTATTACACAACCACGTGAAATGGAAAGTTTCCTCAAAGGATCATCTCCATGTGTGTAATGATGATATGGTTTTAGGGATGTCCAAATTACAGTCAAACCAAGGGCTGGTGTTGTCTGTGGGTGCCTTTTGTAGGAGGCGAGTTGTACCTTCATGGATGCATTTTTTCCATGGATGCATTTTTTCCAAGCCCTTATTGCCTTATCTTCTTTTATTTGCATTTTACTACAAGCCTTGACGAAGAGGACATCAGCTTGGCTTGCGGCTGAAATGGCCATACTCCACTAGTATTCACATAAATGAGATGGTTGGGTCGTGATGAGACCCCTTTCCTTGGCTATGCAACCAAAGGTCACTACCCCTCGGCTTCCAGGACCAGATATTGGTAATGTCATACCGCTAAATACCTATGAACATAATGGCCTGTCAGTGATGAGACCTCCCATCCCTTTGGTTAGGTCTTTGCATTATTTATTCTATTTTTTTTAGGTCCCTAGTTTCTCTTATCGAGAGGCTTTTTATTGTCTCTCGGGATCCCTTGGCTAAGCATCTCTAGGTTTTCATTTCCCATGGCTTTTATCTTTTACCAAATGCTTACCCCCTGGCCTTTTAGCCCCTTTCCCACAAGACAAAATGTACTCGGATGGTCCTTTTAATGGCTGCACTAGGGGAATGGGATGGTGAGCGGGATATAAGATGAAAGTGATAAGATGGTGGGAGCGGACGATGGCTCTCAGAACCCCCTTGGTGGCTAACCAAAAACCCATGAATACCGGCTTGCTGTTGGGTTCTATCACTACCCTTAACAATGGTCAAGAGGATTAGTAAGATCCAAGCAAATATCCAAATGAAAGGAACATTATGCATACATGAGAAGGTTATAATGATCAAATATGACACATACCATGATACCTCGACCACTACCTCATGGAGCAAGAATCCTCCCCGATGCAAGCCCAGTTTCCAGAGGATGGAAGTCGGTATTGCCGACAGACAAGCCGGGTCGAGAAGAAAGATGGGCCCTCTAGGGCCATGCCTGGCCGGCCTTCTAGCAGACCATGTCTAGGACCATGTGGGCCTCGAGACATGATCTCCTAGTTATCCCTAGATACCTGGGATAACAAGATCTACTCTGTCTCTTATGCTTGGTTGTGGACACTTGGCAT
>SNQJ01S0307421.1:0-10091 GCA_010110895.2 Picea sitchensis | reverse complement strand
TGTGATAATTTGAAAACACTAATCAATAAGTTGTTACTTCTCTCTTAAATAAAGTGGCCATGCATCTAACCTACTACATATTTTCAAAGTCTAAAACAATTTATCAACTCTCTCAAAGAACCTTGTTTCATGTCAAATTTCACTCCACAAAGTATATACATTATTGAATCATTAACTTACCAAATATTTGAGAGCCATGTTCACTTCTAAAATATAGGAAAAGTGTGGCAATAAAACTTCACAAATTAAATGATGTCCAACATTTAGGGAATGCATTTGATCACTTCAATTGTGGGTATTTGATAATTTTTCCCTTTTTATCATGACACATTTTTTTCAAAGGTTGATCCATTTCAACATATGCCATCAATTTATATAGTAGATTGTCCCCAAAATTTTCCTCTCCATTTTAGTAACTTTTTCTTTTCATTTTTTGAATTACAGACCATTCAATTTCTTTCCCATTTATTTTCTTTCTATATATGTTGAATGCTTTTCTTCAATTTTGTGTTTAATTTCCCATTGAAAATTCACGATTCATTTTTTTCATTTTCATGGTCCTTTCTTCTCTCACTAGCACAATGGATCCTCAAAGTTGAATGACAACCACAGGTTGCAAGAAGAGACTTGGGAGGAATTGGTGGAGACTTTTCCAAAGATACTTCACCATGAGGTTCCACTTGGTGCACTTGAAACCTATTTGGATGAATTCTGATCTTAGCTGGGAAGACATACATGATTTAAATTGGTTCAATCTAGAGCACCACTTAGATGAATTCTGGACTTTAAAATTGACCAATTAAAAAAGAAGAGAAGTGTAAATGAATATGAATACACAGGAGATACATAAAAAGAAATGTACAAGCTTCAGATCATCACCATTAGAACATTTTTCTTAAGGAACTCAGGACTTCTGCATTTGTATTTCTTTAGATTCAGGAAATTACACATAGGATCAAAATATCTATACTTTTTCCTGTGCCCCTCTTTACATCAAAATAGTCCATATATATAGAAATTAAATCTACACTAATATGCTAGGAATCAAACTATTATCTCCTAGAGTTATGGATCTAGTTGTTTTCAAAGAGAATAACAACCTTTACACAAATTCATAAAAAATAGGAAAAATCAATATGGAAATCATAAACTATTCGGGATGTTGTTTACAATTAGAAATTATTTAGGAAAATCACAATCATATGGTTGTGATGAATCATCATGTGTATTTCTCGACAAAATTGCCACCCCTGCACAGTAGATTATGGATTTTGTTGCGCACCTGTTGGCTGCAAAATATGCACAGTGATTTTTCACGACGAATATTCATGTGGAAGTTGCGCACACGAATTCAGTTGGCTACAAAATATGCACAGTGTTTTCACGTGGTGGATCTTCATGTAGAGGTTGCATGTGCAAATCTAGTTGGTTGTAGAGAATGGGATCATCCAATTTGTCTATAGCTTCTTTTTTTAAAGTCTCCCACGATTGTAAGACCCTATTTGTCCTTCTCCATGACAAGATTTGTCTTTTCAAATTATTCATCTGTCTCAACAAAGCCGCTATTCTTTTCAATTTTAATTGAGCACTGGAGAGAGTTGCACATGCATTATCAATAGCTAGTCTACTTTCATTGAAATGTTCCATGATTATTTCCTCCAACATCCTCTTTTCCTCCCTAAGATCAATGACCACATCTTGGGCCTCTTTGAGCTACTTTTTAAGCCAATTTATATTTCTTTCTCTTGTTGTTGGTGAGGAGGAGATATCTGACTTCCTTGACTCTGTGATGTTGGTGTTTCAAAATTTTTTCTGCTAGTTTCCTTCTCAATTGTTTGTTTTCTTGATCAAATTGGGCTATGATGTGTTGAGATTTCTTTAGTTGTTGTTTCATTTCCTGAGTATTTTCATTTTCCTCACCTAAATCCTCCTATTTTTCACCAATTCCTTGGTTTTCACATTCAACAAGATCTAGTTGAACTGTGGGTATGGGAAATCTCTTGGCAGAGGACTTGGTGCACAGTTTACTAGGAGCTTGGATCTCCTCGGTTTTATCAATAAATCTTGACCTTCTTCTCTTCTGGGATGTTGGCTGACTGAATGACGAGTCTTCTATTTCTTTCTCTTTTCTTCTTTCAGTAACATATTCACTTCTCACCTTCGAACTATGAAGTGTTGATTTCTCAGAAGATAGAGGAATGTCTCCTTTAGGGTCTCTAGGAATGTTAGCCAAAATCATAAAATAATTCTAGTCGTTGTTCAAATTTCTCATCTCTTCAACCACCAACATATTAATTAATGAAAAATGGAATAAGTTGTTCCATGGTCGATCAACTTTGGCATGGACATTGTCCGCCATATTTCCCAGGCTTCGACACAAGACAAAAGGTAAGTTTAAGGTATTTATCCCTGTGAAATGCATCAGTAACCTCATGTGGTATGGATGCACGCTGTCAAATATTCCTTCACAGGTGAAGTATTTCCTGATTATCTTCAAAAGTTTATCAAAAGGTTTGAGGAGATACTCACTTGTAATGTTAGCTCCAACTCTCCAATTTTGATATTCAGGTTTGATGAAATCCATATAACATGAAGTGTCTAAAGGCATACCTTTAAAACATTTTTCTTCCTATAGAGGGATCTCCGTCGTAGCTGACATTGTTTCCTCTGTCACTTGGAAAGTGGTTCCTGCAATTGTTTCACTGACACCAGTAAAACTTAGGGTGAACTGCTCAGTTAATTGCACATTGTATCCTTGAATTCTCTCACAGAAACGAATACATTCGGCATGTTCAAAAGACGCCCTGATCGTTGGGTCTGCATTTATTAACTTTAAATTCTGAGGTTCAAACCTCACGCCCCTGCCACTTCTTGCATTCTTTCTTTTGCTTTGGGAAGTTGCTATGGTGCCGATATATGTTAATTTCAAGCGTGCAACAATAAATTATAATACCCTCTCTGCACGACGAATAAGAATGATGAACTTTTCCGAAACTACAAGGAAAGGTAGCAACAAGAATCTTTGTGCGACAAACAAATCAATAGCAGAAAATTCGACACAATGAGAAATTTGGCGCAGCAGTAAAGTGCGACGAAAAAATTTGGCGCAATAAGAAATTCAGCGCAGTAGGAAAGTGTGACAGAAAAATTCGACGCAACAAAAGACTTGGTGTGGTAGCAAAGTGTGGCGAAACAATTTAGTGCAGAAAAAAACTTGGTGTGGCAGCAAAGTGCGATGGAAAAATTTGGTGCAACAGAAAACTCGGTGCAACAAAAATATCAGTGAAGCAGTATGTAGTTTAGAAGAAAGAGGTTGATTGTGAGAAGAAACAACTTGTTCCAAAAAGATAGTTTACAACGAGCTCCAAAAAAAAATTTAGACAATGGTTGAAAGAAATGGAGGAGATGCAACAAAATCAAAATAGTAGACTTACATAACGACTAATAGCAAATAATTTTTTTGAAGCGAAGGGCTTCAAAGATTGCTAAAAAAAACTATGGACGATGCACAAATTCTGAAAATGATGGAGATGAAGGGTGACCAATATTTATTCTTGAATGGATAAGGAATGAAATCATGGAAGAGGACAATAAATCCAGGGTGAAGAGAAGTTCGAAAGAAGGCTTAAGATTTGTGTAGCAAACTCATGCAACATGTACACTTTTGAAGTGTGCAAAGTACAAATGATAGGAGTGTCATGATAGGAGTGCCATGATTGTTCACTTTTCCGACTTCACGATTAGGTAATGATACTCATAATATCTTTCGACGTGACCTTTATCCTAACCACTTGACTCGACTTTGGTACCTAAATTCCCATTTTTTGACATGACTCGATATTTAAGAAGATAAACCCTTACAATTCAAACATGACTAATCCTTACACCATTTTTTCCCACTTTTATCCAAATTCCTTACTCGATTTTTCAGACCATCCGTTAATTTTGTCATTGACCTCATAAAATTTGACACACCAACTGCGACTTATTCAGGAAGACTTTGTTTTTTCCAAAAAACTAAGTCATGAATCTAAAAAATTGGACAAACATGTGACTTTAACTATAAAAAACATGGTGCTAACAGGGGGTAAAGACACATTGTTCAAGGAATTTTCTACATATTTGAAGGTGTGTTTCACCTTTGAGGAGGATTTGGGGTGAGAACACTTTGTTCAAGGCCTTTTCTATATAATTATAGGAAAAATATTTCCATGAGGAGACGACATGTGGAATGTTTTACATGGTCAAACCATAAATGAATAATAAATGCATGTTTTAAAAAAACATGAAATAAAAATATGACAAGTGGCAATATGAACCTATTTTATTCACATAAGGAGGATTATAGGGCCTTCTAAAAGAAATATTATTTTATGGATCAGGGTTTTATTTGAAGGATATAAATAGAGGAGAGAATCATTTTCTAAAGGCATGGTTGGAAGAGTGGGAGTTCCCCTTCAAGCTAAGTTGAATATAATTAGGAGGAGCAAGTCAAGGGACAAGATCAATGTGTGTTTTTTCCATCTCTCTTTTATTTTCATGGATGATTAAGGTTTTTGCAAGGATTTCCATGGCTTTTGTTGCTAAAATAATCTTTGAAGAAGGGATTTTTTTCTCGAATAAGAAGGTTGGGGCTTAAGTGAAACCACTCCTAAATCTTGATGTAACCTTGAATTATTGAAGGATTTTTCTACTGTAATTTTCTAGTTAGGGTTGTTCACTCAATCTTGACGGTTTCCCTAGATAAGGAAAAATATTAAGGTGTGACATGTTATGGTTCTCTTAATCTTGTGATGAAAACATATTGAATAATAGATGTATTATTAGTTGTTAATACAACAAGAAGGATGTCCTAGCATGTCTATTTCATCTATCTTTTCATATTTGGTTTTCCTTTAATTTTTCATGGTTGCATGTTATTGCTTGGTTGTAATCTCATAGTTGTGGCAGTGCATCTTGTTTAAGGGTTCTCACTTATTCTTGCATAATCTAAAAAATTGTTTTGGACTAATTATTGCACATCGATGGATAGCTTAATTACATCTTCTTTGTAATATTCAACCCCTCTTACTCTTTTATATTGACTCCATCATCCAAATGGATAAGCATGGGTCCTGGTATTCCACCATCCCTTTATTCCTAAAGAATATCATGAACTTGTTTTTTTAAGGTTTCCCCCCTTGTGCCAGATAAGAACCAATCCAAGGTGAGAGGAAGAATTGTTGTGGTGACAATGGGAAACCTTCCTAAGTGCCCCCAAGGTTGCACTTCATTCAAGAACTTAAATATCTTTGAGTGAACGTTTAAGAGTAACATGTTATTCCCTTGGCGCTCACATATATACATTGAGAAACTCTTCTCTTAATTTAAGCACTTGTACAATGTTCATCCTTCCAATGTTCTATGTCTTAGATTGTCTCTTGAAATTTATGGTATTTTTTCTTATACACCAAAATAGATACATCTTAACTCATGTTGATCTACATATGTTTATCAAAGTTGGTACATACATATCCATCCTTAATCTTTTTCCTTTTTCTTCCTATGTTCCTTGTATAATATTTACGTATAATATTTACTTAGTCATTTGTCTCTTTGAAATGTGGGTTGTGTATCAGGCTACCATCAAGTTCCTAGGTCTGCAAAACCACAAGTCTATACATAGTTACTTTTCACAAATCCAATACTTAGTCATTTTTATGTGTTGTGGGAGTCCTGTTGCAAGAGATCAATCCATCCCTATCTCACAAATTCTCGTTTCCACAACCCACAAATGCACTGCACTCAAAATGACCTTTTCTACCTCCACATCCTCCAAATTGCACTATTTACCTTTTTATACTTAGTCAATTTTCTTGATTGCGGATGCAGGATAACCTTAAACTCTACTCACCTTTTTCCCTCATGCCCATGTACCTGTTGGGCCCCAACAACCCCTTTCTTTATTTTTAATCAAAATCTAGGGTCCCTCGAAATTTTACTTGGATTATTCATTTTTTTTTGTTCCTTTGACTTGATTGGATTGGTATTGGTTTTCTTTGTTTTGATGTTGGTTTGAGTTTATATTCTTTTGTTTGGTTTGAATTTCATGAAATTCAAATGCCATTTCGTTTTTCTTTCTACAAAGTTTTGATGTTGATGGACGAGCTTCATAATTTGGGAGTTTGTTATTACCTCTTCCTTATTGAATTTATCTTCTATGAGAATGGATTGGTTGAAGACATGGATTAATAACAATGATTTTACAGGAATAATGTTTATTGCGACACATCTTTTCTATGACATTTGTTCACATTTGATCAAATTTGAATGAGGAAGAGACGAACATAGAAATCTTAATTTAAATGAAAACATTGATTTTTATCAACTGTTTAGTTTCGTTTAAATTATGATTATGTTTTCATATTTTTCTCATTAGAAATCATTTTGAAAAAATCATTTGGTAGGTTTAATTAATTAAATTATTTTGTCAGTTTGCATCTCATTTCAAAATAAAAATAAAAATAAATTAAAAAAAAGAATTATCTATCATTTGTTTGATTTTGTGAAAACCCAAAATCAATATTTTTCTCCTCTCCATCAACTTGAAGCTTCTTGAATTTTAAGATCATATTTGAAAGGAAAATAGAAACAATACTTGTTTAGAGCTTATAGTTAGTTTAAATTCATTTAAATTTTATTGTTCTAGATTTTGTTTTATTCACAAATTTTAGGTTACTAATTTGGTTTCTTTTTTTTTCACAGGTTTCTATTATCATTTATTTGGTACGAATCTGATCATGACTTGATTTCATTATCTAAATACGTTCAAGATAATTGATACAAAAATAATATTGGATTGTTGCAAATAATTTATGAGCAACAACAGATAAGATTTGGAAATGCGTTCAAGAACAGACAGACAATTTTTTGGGACTTATTGTAGCCAAACCCTAAGGAATCTGAAGAAACAGTTGAAAACCCATCTGCTGAATGGACCCATTTATCTTACTCACGAGTTTTTTACCAAACAAATGCACGATTTGAGAGATATTTTTGGGAAATTTTAAGTGGCGGAAATTATTAGTGACGTTTAGACTGTTCATTCATTGCATAAATATATGAGAAAGTTTAGAGCCCAGGGGAGCCGAGAAATTGAGAGGAGGATTTGTATCCTTTCTTTTTTGTATATTATTTCTTTTGTAAAAAAAATTTCTTTTCAAATGGAGTAACGGATGGTTGGAATTTTGGGAGAATGGATGAATACTTTTGAAGAAGAATATGAAATTCCAGATTGCTTAATGGCTTTTGTCCTATGAGTAAAATGGTTTTGTTTTCATTATAATATCTTCATATTCTTTGATTAATTGAGTATGCATTAATTTAAATTAGCTTTATTCTGTTTTATCAATACATGATTAATTGTTATCATTTATGTATTAATTTTGTCAATATTTAAGAGTCTATTATCCCAATTATCTTGATCTTAGTGATTGTATTATTTTGATACAAATCTTATATTATATTGACTTTATTCATGTAATTCAGATTTGTAAAGATATAATTGTTCAATTGAGGTTTTTCTTATTCTTCATTAATCTATTATATCTTCACTAAGGTTCATAATTTGAAAGTTGTTCTTTCTGCATTTTAAATAAGATTTAAATTGTCAGTCAAAGTGATTTTTATCCTGACACTGTCAAAATCTTAGAATTATACAACCTTCTGCTATGGATCTATCTTAATAGAAAGGTTTTTGGAGCAGTGTTATGCAGGACAACCAAAAGTTCTCTTTAAATACTGGCCAGTTACTGGTCTGCGCATTTCCTCTTGGACCATATGATGGACTTATTTTTTTGAAACTATATGGGATACAATTTAATCTTTGGCTTTCATCCTTTTGTAGACTGTGCAATGTTATTTTTGTTTCTCATATAATTCCTGGGCATGAAATATTATTTGTATTGAACTATCTTTAGACTATTTTGCATATAACTTTTCATGTTATGTTTTTCTTTATGTGGTTGATTATATTTCAGTTCTTTTAATATATGTGACTAATCGTTTATCTATGCATTTTGAGTTTACATCTAATGTTGGGTAGTTGGTAACACCATTTGCTGAGAGTTGGAATTTATTTCACTTTCAACTATTGGACATTTTAAAGTCACATGAGATAAAATCTATTTGTCTTTATGTTATCATAGACTTGTTCCGAAATATAAAAGACTTTCTTGAGTTGTTTCAGGAAGTATCGTTCTTTCTTTTGTCATAGATTTATACTTAACACAGTTTAAGTGGAGCTTATACAAACACAAAAAGACGAATCTAGCTTAGTATTGCTAATCAACGTCAGGTTAGTTAGTTTATATTTTATTTGATTTGTTGATTTGTGAATGAATAATGATTACATCATTTAAACATTAAATGCTTTGTATATTATCGTTATATCATTTATAATCTTATTCACTCATTGTTTATTATTTTGTCATTTATAGTACAAAAATAGTTTCCTTTATTTTTCACCTTGTTTTGATCCATTAGTTGAAAACAACCATTTTCACGAGGCTTTATTTAAACCTTGTAATTGTACATATCTATAGTATATAATATTATTAATAGTTAAGCAATTGTATTAATGCATTGTTTGATAGGATTGTACATCTAGTTAGTTTACATCTTTTGATTATTTTAGAATCCTATTTGGATAAGGGAGCCATAAAACCCGTCAGGGTATATTATCCCAAATGGCTTGGGTTAAATAGACAACGTCGGTCCAGATCTTCCCTTCTCATTGACAGTGTGTCATAAATGCCCATCAACAAATGACACTAGAAGGAGGGCCAAGGTAAATTTAATGATTAAATGTTTCACCCCTCAGTCTATCATAATTATATATTTATAAACTCTTCTTTTGTGTCATCTTATAATGCACTAGAAGGTAGGTTAGATGACACGCTAACTATTTGGAGTCAATTTATTCAATTTCTTAATTTTTAATGGCTACTTACGAAATCATTGTGTTGGAACATGCTTTCCACTTCTCATTACCTGATATCCCTAATGAGACAGTCTCTCTCTTGTCCAAACTCACCTTTGATGGTGGGGGGGATGTATCTACAAAAGACCATCTTAACAAGTTTTGGTGTAAATGCATCAAGCGTGATATTTCTGATTTAAAGTTTTTATGGAGATTGTTCTCTTTTACTTTTAGGGGTCAAATTAAACATTGGTTTGAGTCTTTTCCAGCATATCACATTACTGATTGGTTTCAATTTGTAGAGGAATTTTTAGATTCTTTTGAAATCTATGATTACAATCAATTATATGAAGAATTTTAGGCTCTACTAATCAATGACAATTCATCTCCAGAGGTATTTTTAACAAGCATCCATAATGTTCTCTATAATTTTCAACTTGATGACATGCCATTTGTACTAAATCTCCTCACTTATGTTTGTGCCCTTTTCATCCAACCATTTTCAATCGAAAATGCTGAATTATTCACAAATCCTATCACTCAATTGCGAGAAGAATTTTGTTTACAGGATGAGAGGAATCCATCCGAAAATTTTGAACAAGCAAGGGAGGTAGAATCTATTAAAAAGGTTCTTAGTGACAATCAAATTGTTTTTTCCTCTGAGTCATTGTATATTCAGTCCTCGACCATCGTGGAAGAAGATTTGATGTTGGGTCAAGGTGAATGTCCATATTCCTCTAACTCTTTCTCTAATCAGTACTTAAATTCAATTATTGAAGAACACTTGGGTGATGAAAATTATCTTAAGTATTCTAGCATTCCTATGAAATTGATTAGAGATGTAAATCTATAATTTGAAGAAGAAACCTTTAACCTTCATCCACAAATCATACCTTATCCACAGGAAAGATTAGATGTTTGTCATGCAAGTTTTGAATTGTCTATCATACATGAGTAAAATTTAGATGATCATATTATGTTGAAGGATTTATCACCAAAATAGAGTGAAATTTTTAATGAAAGTGAAGAGGAATGTCTTGAGAATACCATTGTTAAATATCATAGGTCAAGAGATTCTTTTCATGTGCTCATTTTTTATTCCTTTTACTCTTTATATCCCGATCTTTTATTA
>SNQJ01S0307420.1:0-10091 GCA_010110895.2 Picea sitchensis | reverse complement strand
AGCTGAGAATCCAGTTCTCAGAGATAGAACCCCATGGATGGATTACCTTATCCAAAATGGACTGTTGTTCAGAGGAAATTAGTTATGCATTCTGAATTGCTCCATGAGGGAGAATCTGCTAAAAGAGAAGCACAGTGGTGGATTAGCAGGGCATTTTGGCCACGATAAGACGTTTGCAAAGCTAAGTGAATCATACTTCTGGCCGAAGATGCGAACAGATTTCAAGAAGTTTGTTGACAGGTGTAGAATTTGCCAGCATTTGAAGGGCAAAAAGCAGAATGCGGGATTCTATCAATCGTTACCCATACCTGAGAGGTCGTGGGATGAAATCAGCATGGATTTCATATTAGGATTACCGACGATGCAAAGAGGACATGATTCGATCTTTGTGGTGGTTGACAGGTTTTCCAAAATGGCACATTTTATTCCATGCTAGAAGACCAGCAATGCGACTCATATCGCAAATTTGTTCTTCAAGGAGATTGTTAGACTTCATGGTTTACCCAGAAGTATAGTATCAGACAGGGATACGAAATTCATTGGACATTTCTGGAGGACACTCTGGAAAAAGATGGGGACTAACTTAATGTTTAGTTTTTCCTATCATCCTCAGACGGATGGGCAAACAGAGGTGGTAAATAGGAGTCTGGGAGATTTATTAAGAAGCCTGGTGATAGAGCACCACAGCAGCTGGGACAATGTGTTGCCACAGGCAGAGTTTGCTTACAACGACTCAGTAAACAGAAGCACAGGAAAAATCCCATTTGAGATTTTATATGGCAGGTAGCCAAGAGGAGTATCTGAACTGAGGGACTCAGATCAGATAATGACTAAGAGTGCAAGCGCTGAAGAATTCGTAGAGCCGATGGAAAAACTTCACAACAGAGTGAAGTAGCGATTGCTGGAATCAAACCAGGAATATAAGTGCAGAGCGAATCAGCATCGGAGACAAATTCAATTTGAAGTTGGTGATCTAGTTCTGTCACACCTGAGGAAGGAAAGGTTCCCAAGGGGAACATACAACAAGCTAAAAATGAAGAAAATTGGGCCATGCAGAGTCCTAAATAAATTGGGGGAAAACGCTTAGGAAATTGAGTTGCCGAATGACATTGGAATATCTCTGACATTCAATGTCTCAGACTTATATCCATATAAGGCTGAGGAAGCACGATATGGAAGGGAAGAATAGCCAGAAATTCAATGGCAAAAGCAGATGTCGATTTCAGAGAAGCCACAAATGGAGCATATACTAGACAAAAGAGTCAGCAAAAGAACCAGACGGAAGCAATACTTCGAGTATCTGGTGAAATGGAAGAATCATCCAGTGGGAGATGCCAGCTGGGATACTGAAGCAATGATACAAAAGAATGGATAGACTGTGCAGAAGCTCATGGATAGGATCCCATGAAAGTTTTCAAGCCGAGAAGTATGATGCAGGAGCATCGCCAACTCAGCAAGCGAGCCAGCACATCAAGCGAAAGTTCAGCTGGATAAGCAAAACCAAATTTTTTGAAAAGTGCTTTGGGATTGTAGTGCAAGCCTTTAATGAATCCTTTATGAAGGAGCGCCTTTTGTATATTGTATCATACCTCGAGCCATACGCTCTTGTCTGAAATAGATAGGAGGCATTTAATAGATTTAATGCAGGTAGATAGAATTTTATTTCCAGATTAGACAGTTTTAGAGTTTGAGAGGGAAAACGGATATAGACACCCTCGTTGTATCATTGTAACATTAGTCATAATCCATCCTTCAGAAGAGAAGAGCAAGCAGAGAAAATTGTGAAGAACACCCATGTACAGATGTTTTGAATTAATAGAAGACAGTTCTGATTCAAATTCATGGCTGGTGTTGTTTCTCTGTGTATGTGGTTTATGTGCTCATGAATGTTTGTTTTCTGGCTATGCATTTTCTTTGTATATGTTGTGCATGTGATTTCAGGGTTTAAACTGAAGTCTGAGAGGAAAGAGAATAAGTTTCAATTGTTTCTCTATCTGAGCTAGGATATTCCTGCAAGGGGTGCAGTTGAATTCATCCGCAAGGAGTGCATTGATGAAGGCTCGGTAGTTTAACACTTATTCTCATTCACCCAGAAGTTGTAGGGGTTGTTGAAGCCGTGCGAAGAGTGACCAGGCAGAAGCAGAAGTCTCAGTAGTTAATCTGAGCAAAAGGATATTGAAGACTGCTGCTGCAGGAGTTGCACAGAGTCTGAAGTATTCGACACTTGAGGTGGTTGAATATCAAGCTCAAGGGGTGCGTGTAGGTTTCTCTGAAGAATCAGAGTTGAAAATCTCAAGAGGTGTAGCACCTTCGGGGTATCGTCAAAGGAGAGCACTGGGAGTTGTGCGTGCATGTTTCAAGAATGAGTTCCAAGCGCATACTTTGAAAGGAAAGGTGCGAGATGGAACACATAGTCATTTCGAGAAATCTCCAAAGAAGAGAAATCAACGGTCAGGATTCGCAGGGAAGATTGGCGAAGTCCGATAGCCATCAGATTCTAGTGGAATATGTGCACGGTTTAAGTCATAGCATGTCGGGAAGGAACTAGAGCTCATCGAGACTCGACTCATCGGAGAATCGGAGTCCCCAGTGACATAGAATTTTCACAGGGAGAAATCGCGACTCGCGACTTTCCGAAAGGATTATAGTCGTACATCCCGGACTAGACACGCGTCAAAAGTCCCAGAGAGTCGGGTTTCGGTATTCGGGATTTTCCCATACAAAGGAAACACTACAATTGAAATCGCGATCAAGCGATACCCGATAGCGCGATGAGGAGGGGCGACGTGGAGGAGAACGCCCACACATGCATCGGGGTTCGACATTTCGGGATTCACGGTGTCGTGAGAATCGTTGTCGGAGGAATCGCGAAACTCCGAAATACGGTAACCAGGCAATCACAGGGTTGAGTGGAGGACAGGTGTCGGAAGGTCAACCACAGCAGGGAGTTCGCGACAGGTGGCATCGGCAGATCGTGAACCCGGAGGTTCGCGAGTTGGGGCCGTAAAGAATTGCGCGAAGAGTAGCGAGGTCGCGACAAAAAGGAAGTCCCGATAAAGCGGGAAAAGGTTAGTGTTGGATGAGCTATCAGGAATCGTAGGTCCGCGAGATGAGTGACACATGACCTCACTAGTGTGATTTTCCGATAGGGAAAATTCCCGATAAGAAGAAGAAAGTCGTGGGGTAATACCCATTGGGTTCCGGGGATCTGCGAGACCCGATCCCGTGGTTTAAGGACTCACGATATAGCGAGGATTGATTTCCCGATAACAAGGAGGGAGGTCATAAAGAGCGTCTGTGGGTATTGAGAACTCCCTATAAGGAGTTGAAGAGAATTCTAGCTTTTCGGGCCTTAGGAAGAGAGGATCCTGGTGGGAGCAGGCGTGCCCTGGGTGGCCCATGCTGCGTCATTAAACCTGTGTTCACATTCCTTTACGACCTACTTAGCCTGATACGATTTAGTTCGGTTTCTTGGCAAGACTGTCTAGAATAACTCTTCCTTTTAAAAAAAATGGAATTTCGTGATCCTTCACCCAGAAAACTATGCCCAGAATTGGTGATATCTCCCTAGCGAGGCTATCATTTACCTTAGTGCCTTCCTAGCGTTGGATGCCTTCCATATGGCCTTACTTTCAATTTCACCCCTTGAAGCTTTCTTGTATCACCAGGAGGTGCGATTGTGCCGAATATTATCGGCGAGGACGTTTAGGGTTGATTCTGGAGATGGATTTTTTCCTAAATTCATGGGCTTGTCCACACGGTTCCTGGTAATAAATTTACGTTTGATCAGTTTGCTTGCTAACTACCATCTAACCTGCCACACAAAGTGTTGTCTTTTAATATTTGTCTCATTTGAATGGCTGTTAAATTTGGAAAGTCCTCTATCTAACTGCCAATTACAGTACAAAATGAGAAGTCTGGGTTTAATTACTTGTTGTTTAGCGCTTGCAAATTTTATTGTGGAATAGAAATTTTCAAATAGAATTTACTGTTTAATAGAATTTACTATTCAATGGAATTGTTAAATAGCATCGACGTTGCTAGTTATTATTAGAATTTACTAATTCATTGATGAATATAATAGTTCCATTATTTGGCATTATAGGTCGTTGGTTGTTAAAAGAAATTGCTAATTCATTTTTGTTTAAGTTTTCCATTTCACGGTTTATCAACAATTACAAATTCTAGCGATGTACATCGTTGGTTATTTTAGAAACTACTAAATCATTGATGATTTTAATTTGCTAGTTCGATGGCTAGGTAAGCTACTTGTTAATTTAGATTTTGCTACTAGCCCAACAAACCTTTTGGGAGGACTCATTTATTTAATAAATGATGGATAGATGGATGAGCAACATGCTAGCTAACGACCACATGAATGACTGAAGGGAGGATTATCTATTGTTAGTGATATTCGATTTAATAACGTTAATTGTTCTTGTAGCCTTAAACTAGGAACTTACCCGATGTAGGAAACTATTGGCATAAGGAAAAGGTTCTTCTTGAGGGTAAACTAATGACTACAGGACATGGATGGATGCCTTACTAGTGTAGTGACTTTAGTCATTGCTTATTTTTATTGCAAGTTGTATGATTGTAGTTATTGTTTACTTGGACTTGATGATCGCGTGATTTAAATTTAGAACTCGGAAGGTATGTCGCCTCTCTCGCCATAGATTCTAATTATTGATTGAATGACTAATTAGCGTGCCTAGACTTTATAGGGTTTTGCTCCACGAGTTTTTTTTCTTTCAGTGTCGTTGTTACCTTCTTGCAAAAAACATTTGCACTTGTTAGGCGACGCGTGTTGTCGTAACGAATGGGGTTGTTACAAAATAACACTATTTTCAAACATTTAGCAAAAATATATACATTTTACAACCATATATAATAAAAACCCTATACATTTTGGTACCTATTCATTTAAAATAATATGTCAAATAAAGCATTTTTATGGACATAATTGAAAAAAAAGTGTTTTTTTTATAAAAATAAATAAAAAAAACCATATTTTTATACATTTGAAGTAAGAAATTGAAAACATTTAATAAAGATTTCCCTAGTATAGTGATTCACATACCAATTAAAGGAAAAAGAAAAAAAGAAAAACGATTCATCATAAAACACCAATAGATACATATTCATTCTTATTTTAAAATCTGAAAGTCAAAACATTACAGTTATAGCTCATAAAAATTTGCAAAATTGAGCATCATCTTCAAGGGCATCTTAAAACTAGTTAACAAGATCATATATCCGAAATTCACCATTCTTGATAGACACATTATCATCTTCTTTGACATCATTGTTTCCTTCCATTCTATCATTTTTCTCTTCCATTGGGTCTTTGATATCCACAAGTTCTGAAAAGAGATCATTTCCAATCAATCCTCCTAATGGTACTTGAGGTTCCTTTGAAATGTTGGCCACCTTTGATTCACTAAAATATCCTTTCATCAAGCCAAATTCTTTCATTTCATATGGAAGATATGGAATATCATTAACTCTTTGTTGAATAAAACTGCATTGTATTGTGTTAGGGACCTAACCTCTCTAACCCCTCATGTAGGTAGAATAATATATTTTCCATGTAATAAAGGCCAATATTAATAGGTCCCAGTAATAAAGAAAAATATGTCAAATGTAAGAAGACCTAATAGAAGCTTCCGCTTCTAAAAAATATTCCTCTAGAATGTTCTTTTGGGTAGATAGATTTAGTATAAATAAGAGTCAAGGGCATGATATGTTTTTGTCTTCAGAATTATTTTAATAGAGCATTTCTCTGCTGGAGGTTTCCCCCTCGAAGAAGAAAATGAACATTATTTCCTATCAATAAAGGTATTATTCTAGTGTTATGGTTTCATCGTTTTTGTTGTCATGTTGTTATTCTTTGCAATATTTGTTTTTTCGTCTATTATAATAGATATGGTACCTTACAAGTGGTATCAGAGCACTTTCCTTGGCAGAAAATTGTGAGTTATTTTTTTTTCAGGGTGGAGACATATTTCATTGTCTTAAAGCTACAAAGATCTATCGTTCAACGCATAAATCCATGATCGGGGAAGCATACATGTAGGAAATACAAGTGTTATTTAAGCTCACATTATTGGACACCCTTGTAACCCGTGTCGGTACCCCTTTGAGTGGTAGAGAACCAGAAAGCACATGTACATGAATCAACCTAGATATGATAAATCCCTCCGTAGATAAACCAATCGACTGCTTGTTGGGTCTCAAAAATTTCGCACTTTCATCCTATTTTCCTTTCATTATTCTTCTCATTCATGCATATTCCAATATTCCATTACCATTCATGATACCATTTTCATAAATTAATTATGGGTTTACCTTATTATTTTCCAATTCATTTCTTTCAAGTATTTTTGAGAATTTATGATTAAATATTAGAAAATCTACATGTTTTCTTTAATATCTCAAGTTTGGTTGAGCTTTGTAATGTGTAATGTGTAGGATTATTTGAAAGGATTATTCAAAAATGTTCTCAAATATTTCCTCCAACATTTCAAGGATTTGAAGATAATTATTCAATCTAATTCCAAGGAGGAATATCATGAGAGGATTTGTGAAGATTTGAAGGGATAAGTATTTTGTAATAATGGGAAATTGGTTGAGAGAAAAGTGGATCTACAATTATGAGTTTCTTATCCTCTTTTCAAAGAAACTCATGAATAAATAGGACTGCTCTCTCTTCATTTGAGGAGGAGAAATTAGGATCAGAAAAGTCTTGAATGGACTCCTTGAATGGTAGGAAAGGGTCTTGGTTTTCTGAGTCTTTTGTTAGTCATTGATTAGTAGGAGTTTCATGATATCCATTATTTTTTTATGAAGTGAATTTGATCATTGTGATGCAATAGATTGGCATTGATTTATTGTTAATGTGAGCTCACATATGTTGTCACATGTGTCTATCAATTGTCATTTTTTTCTTTCACATGTTTTTATTTTATGCAATTTCACATTTCCAAGATGATTTAATTTATGCAATTTAATTCCAGTTGTGTGTTTCAGCTTCAACATCATATTAGGTTAATTTATCTTCAATCATGCATATACTGTGTATGTTCTTCGTAAGTATACGAACTTCTCGGGTTGGCAATTAAATGATTAGGGAACTTATTAAATGACAATATTTCCACCCAACATTTTGGTGTCGTTGTTGGGGAGGTGCTAAAGGGATTGAGGTCTAGAGAGGTAGGTTGCCTTTAAACTACACAGTTTGGGGGAGGAGAAACAATAAGAAGAGAGGTAAGAACCTACATGGCCACTATATTGAGTTTCTCCAAATCCTTGATTGTTCCTTTCATGCAAGTGTGTTTCTTTTTCATAGAGTGTTTAATTTTCCGCAAAGTGTGATTTAAGTTTTCTGCAAGAGTGTTTTATTTCTGCAACTATGAAGAGTGACTGTCATGTGTTTCATCAAGAGTGATTTTATTTACACAAATAGTTAATTTTAATTTAAGTTTTACATTCAGATTTCAGTTTTGGGTGCTATAAGAACCCCCTTGTTGGAAGATTGGTTGTTGTCATTGATGTCAACCCTAGTCATTGCTTGTAGTCATTGAGGTCAACCCTAGTCATTGCTTGTAGTCATTGATGTCAACCCTAGCCATTTCCTTTTGGACCCCACAGTTGATCGAAGTAAATAGACATGAAGGAAATTACACATGTAGATACAAAACCCATGGATGGATAATATAAGTTATGTCGTTTCCGTGGGTATATGGCACGCCATGTGGATCTTCATGATTGAGGAGAAATGAATTTTTGAAGATGACAATGTGAATTGAAGAAAAAACTACATGTCGGCCCTAATGTTCAAAGGAAGTGACATAAAGGGTATAAATACATATCATTATACATTCACTTTAAATATAGACAAGTTTTTTAATGAACAAGGAGATATAATTCTAATTTCAAAGGAAATATGAAGTAAAGAAGGCCGAATTGCAAGAGAGGATGAAGTCTTTTGGTGATGTCTTCTAAGGTATGTTATTTACAAGTCATATTACCATTTTCACTATAATTTTGTTTATAGAATGATTCAGAGGGTGAAATTCGGAGGATATTGAGAAGACATACCTAAGTACATGTGGTAAAAAATTCATCTCTGTTTTCACTATAATGTTGGATATACACTCTATGGAAGATAGGGTTTTTTACTAGTCCTGAAGCTAGTCATAAACAGGTGTTTCGAGTAAAACAATCATAATGTCTTCATAGAGAATTCAAATGAAGTGAGACAAATTTCATTGGAAAGAGTGTGGGATTTAGTTTCTTGTGTATGCATTTCAGAATATGATGTTAAATATTGAGCGCAGGAAATTTTATACATGTTTTCTCTCTTCAATAAACCAAACTTGAATAAGGTCTACCATTTTATCTATAACTCCTTTTTTGGGAGGATTCAAGGAGTGAAACTTCGAGGAATTTCAGAGAAAACATTGAGTAATATTATCTACATGATCATAGTATTCCAAGAAGTGAAGAATTGCAGAAGTTGAAGAAGTCTCAGGAAGCATTATCAGGTTCTATGTGATAGTTGTTTTATGGTAATAATTTAATATAAATTTTTATTATCTCTCATATATTATTGGGTGGAAGGAAGGGACAAGGATGGAGAGGTCAACCCTTTATTGATATTGTAGGATTGTATCTTACTTTTGGAGGTTTATCCCTCCCTCTATATTTTGAAGTTGTAGCTTCCCTTGGAAGTCATTACTTCCCTTGAACAATAACTATTTATTATTTCTCATATATTGTGCATTTTGTGTTGTGGTGTATTGGTGTAACTCTTCTACTATTGTTCCTTGTTCATTAGATATAATTGAATATATAATCTAGTTGAAGTATAAGTTGATTTTTTTTTAAATTGTACTTGAAACTGATTCAGCCCCCTCTCAGTATCAACAATTTGTATCAGAGTGAGTTACCTTGAGTACAGTTTAACCATTGGAAGGAAGATCCTAAGCATAAATGGAAACAACATTCCAAATGGGATTCCACCATTTGATGGAAGCAATTTTGAATACTAGAGTAATAGAATGGAAACTTACTTGAAATATCTCGTGGAAGATGTTTGGTTCTCAGTTTCTTCAGGATACAGGGATTTGAAGAAACCAAAGACTGCAGCTCAGAAAGAAGAAAGAAGGAACAACAAATTGTCAATAGATATCATTATGGATGGATTGACAGATTCAGTGAAATCCAAGGTGAGATCATGTGCATCAGTAAAAGAGTTTTGGGACAAGAAAGAAGACCTTTATGCAAGGGAAGATGCAGAAGAAGAAGAAGAAGTTGAAGAAAATTACAACATCTTATATTTCAAAGAAACCAATATAGGTGAGTTATTTTTCTTTAATTGTGAAGGAGTAGGACATGTTGAATTTGAATGTCCATATCCAACGATTGAAATAGATGATACTGAAGAATAAAATTCCAATGAAGAAGAAGAAAATAATGAAGCATAAATGATTCAAAAAGAATATGAGAATGTTAAAAAATTGAAGCATGTTAAGATTGAAAATAGAAAGTAGAAAGCTCAAAAACACGCATAGAAAACTAAGAAGTGAATTGGGTAGTTGTGAAAAGACAATTGAAAGCTTGAAGAAACAATTAGAATACTTTGAGAAACTAAGAGAAGAAGCCATTTCCTTGAAAACTATACTCAAAGAAGAAAGAAGAATAGGAGAAGTAAGGAATGTCCAAATGATGAAGAAAGAAGAAGATTGTGAGAAACTTCAACAAGAAGTTGTCTCATTGAGGAAGAGCTTAAGAAACTCTCAAGTGAAAAAAGACTTAACAAATCTTGGATGCATGGGCGAAACTTCATACAAAGAAGACGAAAATACCAACAAGAAGGTTTAAGAAAGCTCTACATAGACAGTTGATGAGAAATGGACTAGGATACCAGAAAGAAGGAATGATTACAAAAGAGATGAATATTCTAGAAGACCTCCTACCTTTAGGAATCAAAGAATATGCAATCAGTATGAAGGAAACTACAAAAGAGTATATCATGAACCCAGATGGACTACATCACAAAGAAGGTCACTTACTCCCAGTCATCAAAA
>SNQJ01S0307419.1:0-10091 GCA_010110895.2 Picea sitchensis | reverse complement strand
ATAGTATTTGACCCTTCTGGAATGCTGTGAATAGTGCCATGAATGACTTCATTGCTGTTTTGATGATGTAGAGTTCTTGTCGCTATGTGCAGATGATGTGGAGTTCTTGTCGCCATGTGCAGACGAAATTTCAGTGATAACAGGCAAGACTAAGTCTAACGAATCAATGTTAGCGAGAGAACCCTGAGCCCAAATAGGCTCTAGAAGTGGATCTAACTCTTGTGAAGGAGTCGGATCAGGGTTAGCTGAAGCTTGCTGGACTAAAGAGTATGCTACTTCAGTGACAGACAAGGGCATGGACATGCCTGGGTGCCCTGTCTCATCCATCGTGACCAATGGGGAAGGAAGTATCCATGGATCCTCGAAGTAAGTTGTGGGGAACGACGAAACTTGAAAAATATCAACCTTATGGTGATTGGATATAAATTTGATATCGCCTTGAGGAGGTGGGTAATCGAACGTACCCATCAAGGATGGGCACAAACCAACTCCTACGTTGACGACACCTGGTTGAGGATTATCAATCATCGGGACTGTGGATGCCCCCAAAGTTGGGTCAGGTCTGGAGAAAGACAATTGATCGATGGTCACTATCCGACCCTTGTGTGGAAACAACAAGACCCGAAAAACTGTAGCAACCACAGCTTGCATAGCATAAGTCCAACTCCACCCTAACAAGAGGTTATATTTGAGGGGATCATCGACTACCTCTAGTTCAACACACACGGTATTTCTTCCTAACTGCACGGGGAAAGAAGGAATGATACCATGTGGTCGGAACGAACGACCATCGAAAGGAGTGAGGAGAGTAGGTGATGGAGACAAAATGGGTTGGCCAATGGCCTTCCAACATGCCAATGACATAACACATGTCGAGGCACCCTCATCGACCACCGTGCATAAGATACTCTGATTAAAGTTTTCGTGGGATAAGCCACTACTATCTGAAACGCTACGTGGTAAGACAGACGAGGTTTTAAGTCAGTTGTATCTAACATGATGGTACCTGGATTACAAGTCTCAATAGAGCCCAAAGTGGTTAACAAGGCTTTCCTCTAAGCAGGGAAGCTTTGGAGGACCTCTAAAGTAGACATCGCATAAGGGGTTTGTGATAAATATTCCACCATAGAGTAGTTATGGGAGGCCCTTGCATTTGGGTTATGAGAAGGTTTTTTAAATGCACCTTTTGGAATGCGTGTCATTGTTTCTCCAAACGTCTTCTCAATCTCTAGAGGAAGATATGGGAGGTCAGCTTCTTTACCCTTCTCAGAAGTGCTTGGTTTACTATAATCGTGTGCTCTAGTTGATATGAAAGCATCACCCCTAACCATATATACGTTCGTGGATGAGGGGTTGTTCGGAGGTGGGCAGGTTTCTTGGCTTCCCCCTTCTGTGCTTGCAGAGGCTTGAGTTAGATTTTTCCCATGTTGAAAGGGATTAGTCAACACTGCTTGTTGTTGTTGTGTGACAAACTTTTGGGCCTCTGCAAGTCGAGGACATAGATGGGTCAGGTGGTATTCCATGCCCAAGTTGCATGGATACCTCGCCTTCCATTTTTCAGTGTTTTCCCCGCTAGCATTATCGTTGGGTTTTTTATCCCCCTTACCCTTCTTTCATTGTTTTTTCTTCCCTTCAGGCTATTGGGTGGCCTTTGGGTTAGTCGACTGCACTGTGTGTACTTCCAACGTTTGGGTAGGGGGAGCATCCAAAGCAATAGTTTGGCTGGCCGCTATGTGTTGTATGGATAACTACTGCAATTGTTTTGTCAATTGCTCAGTGGGATTTGTTTGTGCGGAACCGACAATACCATCGGCATGTGGTCCAACTCTCTGTCTAGTTTTATCAAGTATTGAACGTGGTGCATCTGGCAAGATGTTGTATAACAAATCGGACTGAGAATAAATAAGCTCAAACTGTTGAGCCCTCATGATGGCATCTTCTTTGGAGAAAACTACTGACGTCGCAACGTCTTTGGATAACTTTGGGACCAAAGACTTAAGGAACCACTCAAGTAAGAATGTTGGTGGGACTGGTACATTGATTAAAATCTTCCGGCGTCTCCATTCTCGGATGTGATCAGAGATATGGTCCGCTATTGTCTGTTCGAAATTAGCGAGCAGCTCTGTGCCAACGTCGTATCTCACAGGTAACTGGAAATGGTTAAGGAAATCCATCGCTAATTCGCCAAAAGAAGAGTATCTTGAGCGATCGAGCTCAATGTACCATTTTGCGGCACTCCCAATGAGAGTACGTTGAAACAATCACAACTGTACGGAGCCATATTTCAATGAGTTATATGAGCACCAAAGATGGAAGGTAGTCACATGATCTCATGGATCTTCATTAGGCTTGGCTTCAAACTTTGGAATGTCTGAAGGAAACTTCATTGGCATAGGAGGCCAATGTGGATCGTGACAAATGGGGTCATTCAACAACCTCGTCAAATATGGCAAGTGTAAAGTTGCCAGGAATGGTAGTTTGGGTTGCTGCTGATACCCTGGGAAAAAGGGTCCTAGAGTTTGACTGGCACCAGGTTCCCAGGAAAAGTTTGGCTGCTAGCCTGGATTCTGGTAGAAACCATGGCCCTGGCCAGCGTAAGGATTTTGCATATGTGGAGACATCATCAGCTGATTTCCCAAATAGGATGTAGATTTTTGGACATACATTGTGTTCGAAGGACTTTGGGAAGGATTACCCCATGCCGGTCCCGTAGGGATAGGCATAGTAGTTTGTCCGGGGTTCCATTGATTGTGGAAAGAATTACCCCAGATCGGCATTCCAAAGGAGGGAATGGATCATTGCCCTGAATTCCAAGGTCCTGCTAAGTTTGCCCCCTGTGTAGGAATAGTACCCTTCCCAGGAGTAGATTGTCCAAAAATGGGGTTGCCCCCAGTCGGGAAAGTGGCTGATGAGAAGGTGTTGTTACCAAATGTTCTGCTCCAAGAAAATGGTGTCGAACCTACTGACATACTATGCGAAGGTGGTCCTTGACTCCCCACTCCAAATAAACTATTGTGTGTAGGATGCCCGGCGGATTGTTGATGCGAACCACCGAATGAAGGGGACGAAGGAGGGATATGACCTCCTGCGTAAGGAAAAGTGTTAAAAGGGACAAGAGTGCCCCCCATGTGACCTTGCAGAGGAGCGCTAGAGCTCCCTGCCCCCAGACCCAAAGTTTGTAAAGTGGAGTAGGACAGTACAGAACTTGTACCCGAAATAGGCATACCGTATGAGAACAGAGGGCCTGTTGCACTAGGTGTGAAAGGGGTTGTGGCCTCCACAAAATACGGGTTTGGACCACTGTGCGAAGTAATTGCGGTCGAGACCATGGTGGCTCGGACCGATGACGGTAGGTTAGGAGATGACGACTCTCCTGTGGTGACAACCGCGGTGGGAATTAAGGAATTCCCGGAAGGAGTAACAACATTTGTTTCCATTGTTGTGTACGACACTGTCTGGTGCTTGTAAAATTGAATTGGTACAATGAAAGGTGCCGAGAGATCAGCGGTTGGGGTTTCAACCGAGCCAAGAGCGGTTGATTCAAGGTCCAAAATGGACGATTCCTCTAGGGGTTGTTCGGGCATAATGGTTTGTAATCCAGTCGCTTCAAAAGACCCTTGTTGGTCTAGCTTCCGTCTTAATGGTGGTGGGGGTGGCTCCAGTGTAAACAGCGGAAGGCCAAGAAGCCTTCATGACCGACGGAGCTCAGGATCCTCCACTATGTGAGAAGATCCAAGACACTCTAAGGTAGTCTAAACGCTCAAAAGTAACACACACTAAGAAAAAAAATCCCTAGAAGATAAGACAAGCAAACACTAAATTAATTGGAAGAACAGTTACAACAACCAACACTAGAGAAACTTACCGGTGCAAGTGAAACTCAAACACGGAAGCACCCTCCAGGTATACTCTACAAAGCATGGCCCAATGTCTATCCTAGGTACCACGGTATACCCCCGCAGTCACCTGTGTATGTCCTTAACAAAGATTGGCAACTAGGTTGCCAGCACACGAACAGTCACCAGGCGGGTACAGTCGAAAGTCGGGTAGACCACAATGAGCAGGGTATCGAGCCCGAAACCTATCAAGGGTATCGAGAGAAAATGGTCCGAAAGAAAACTGAGGACCTCAAACGGATTCAATACCCATGAAGCCCCGTGGCAAATGCAAATGACGGAATCCCAAAACAAGCCCTCTATATGTGCTCTCCACTACGATTGGTCCGGATTTGGAGGGGTTATATCCGCTACCTTTCCGCACATGACCTCGTGTTTATCCCCTATGTTAGAGGGGGGTCCCGGATAAATTCCACGAAACTGGACTTAAACACTCCCTATCTCATACTCCAATGTTTGATTTTAAATGGCCTTGAAGAGTTTCCTCTCCAACCTAATCCAAGGCCCTAGTCCTGAACTAGTTTGTGAACCCTACAAACATAAAAGTCTAGTAGATTTTAAATTTAGCGTTACTTTTATGGATCTGTCTTATTTCAAGGGGTATGAGTGTGAAACTGATGATGTGTAAAAGACAAAATAAAAAAATGAATAAAAAAGTTGGAAACAAAACTTTTACTGAATGCAAAATTTCAACAACTTTTCAAAAGAAAGATTTTTTAACTTTTCTAAGATTTTGGACAGCAAACTCAAAGGAATTTCACTCGACTACGAGCTACTTATGATCTAAGTGAATTGCAAAAACTTATGAAATAAAAGACTTTTCCCTAGCTAATGATGCAAAAACACACTCTTCAACCAAAGAAGAAAATGAAAAGATATATAATTTTTTTAATTTAAGTGCTAGTAAAGAAAGAAAGGGAAAATACCGATAAGCAAAAAACCAAGAAAAACAATTATGGCTTAAAGCGCAGATCACAAAGAATCATATTAAAAAATCACACAATAGCAATTGTAAAAACAATGACTCTCACACTTGTCTAAAAACCGTAATTTATTTTTTATTTTTCTCAGAACGTTTTAAATGAGAAAAAGCAAGCTAAAGGTAAAAATAATCCTAAGCTACTAACTGTTCAAACAAAGATTCAAACATCTAAGAGGAATACTTCTTATAAAAGGAGAGGATGACTACCTCACCCTTAACAAAAAATAGCATGTATAAGCACGCGACTGTTACTCAAACAACACGCGTGCGAATGCGTGCTGAACAGAGACTGAAAATGTGTACACGTGGGCTGACCTTGTACATGCCACGTGTATATCTAAACTCTAAGAAAAAATGAAAACAGACAGACCAAACTAGGAAGAGACCACTGATATTGATAACCAGGATCCCTTGAAGGCTTGGATACTCTTTCTAACAGAGAAACAAATAATGCAAGGAAAAAATAATAAGGAAAAAACAATTTGAGATAGGACTATTAGCAAATAAGACTTAGATAGAATTCTAGAAAACCCCCTGAGAATATGTGATTCTGACAGGGAAGAGGAGGACTTCCTCTGAGGTTCTCTGAACTCCTACACGCTACTACTACCTCTACAAGTAGCGTTCACACGCAAGCTATAAGAGTATAGGGCGCGGGTACATGCATTCAAGCCTTGTGCAGGCCGCGTGTACCTCTATGGGTCCCGAAAAACACAGTCAAGCAAAAGTCAGGGAAAGCTGGTATGGAAAACTAGACTCCCTGCTAGCTTAGACTTTACAGAAATGAAAAGAAAAGACAGGCAAGAAAAAATGGTCTTTAAACTACCCAAAAACTAAATAAAATTCCAAGAACCCTAAAGAGTTAATCCCCAGTATGGTCACCAATTCTGTTGTTGGGGAAAAACACCCTATAGACTAGAAAATAGAGTTCAGACTTTGCATGAAGATATGACCAAATAGAAATTACTTTCTACCTTCATCCCTAGATTTAAATCCCCTTTTCTTAGTAAATGCATGGAAAGATCAACCTACCTCGTTACTGACGTTTGATGTCGATCCTCTGTTGTGCTTGATTACCTGTTCGCAATACTCCTTCCAAATCTGACCTACACTCAAGACGAGTAAAAACTATACATGCATATTACTTATATACTCACGAGTTAGAAATCAAACATAAACTAATCAAACCATAAAAAGTTCATGAATTGGGATGGGAAAAACATTCTCTGTATTACTTAAAATGAGTCAACTTTACAAAAGCTGAGACCGGCCATCGCTCCTTGAACCTGATCCTGGGCTCCTTTTCTTCTATCCTTCAACTTCTTTTCTTTAAATCTCCTTTGGCATTAGGTAAGGCTAAAGGGTTGGGACAATGGAATATGTAAATGGGCAGAGTTTCTTTGCTATATTCTTCCTCCTTCCAAATGGTACCCCTACCCCTTCTTTTATAGGCTAGAAGGAGCTAGGTATTTGGATGAACCCTTGGCCATGCATGGCTGGGAGTTTCAGTTAACTCACCCATAGATTTTTTTTCCGTTGACAACTTTCCTTTTTTCATGCTTTTGTCGGTCCATGGAGGCTGTTTTGGGTCAGCCAGTGTGTACACGCGTGCAGTAATGGGTTAGGGTGCGTGGGCCTTTACACAAGAGGATTTTCAAAGATTTGTTCAACAATGTTTTTGGAAAAGAAAGGATATGAGTTGGCCTGATGCCAGGTAATCATGTGTGGTACAATTTAGGGTTATAACAGTGCTAGAAAGGTTTATAATACAGAATGAAAAACTAGTTAGTACACCTTTGTCCATCCATTTCAAATTAACTAAGGAAATGTGTCCCAAGACACAAGAGGAGATACAATACATGTCCAGGGTCCCTTTTTCATCAACAATTGACAACTTGATGTATGCGATGGTTTGCACAATACCATATATTTCACATGTAGTGGGAGTTGTGAGCAGGTATATGAACAATCTAGGTAAAGAACATTGGGAGGCAGTAAAGTGGATTCTCGAGTATTTGAGAGGTATTGCTACTCATGCATTATATTTTGGAGGTTGATACATTGTTCTACAGGGATATTTTGATTCATATATCGAAAGTGATAAATATATAAAGAGGAGCACCACATGGTATGTTTTTACTATAGGTGGAACAACAATAAGTTGGATTTCGAAACTGCAAAAGTTTGTTGCAATTTCAACAATGGAAGCAGAGTATGTTGCTACTACAGAGGCTAGTAAAGAGATAATTTGGTTACAGAGGTTTATGGAGGAATTGAGAAAGAATAAGGAGAATAGCAAGTTGTACTGTGATAGCGAGAGTGCAATTCATCTTGCAAAGAAATCAGCCTTCCATTTGAAGACTAATCATATACAACTTAGTTACCATTTCATATGATCTGTCTTGGAAGATGGACATTTGAAGTTGGAAAAGATACATGCTATCCAGAATATTGCAAACATGTTAACAAAGGGAGTAACCAGGGAGAAACTGAGTTCCTTCTCAATTTTAGTTGGTCTTCAAGCATGAAGGTGAAGATAATAAATTTTCTAGGTCCAAGGAGGAGTATAGTCCAACATGTACAACAACAGTGGAGTTGTTGTGATCAATCTCCAAGTGGGAGATTGTTGGTTGTGGAGCCTAATTATCTTCCTGATTCATAGGTTTGTTTCAGTCATGCTTGGACCCCATTCCCTAACGGGGGTTGTGGATGGGATTTCCCCCCAAAAAATGTTGTCAGGGGGGTCCAGGGGGGTGACGACAATATTTGTAGACCCCCCTGGTGGGGGATTCGGGGGTAGCACCCCCAAAGAGAAATTTTGGGAAAACTTTCCTTGTAAAATATTGTAATTTCATAGTCAATCTAAACCGTTCATTATAAGGTCACATATTTGATGGTAGAAGTTATTTTAGGGTTTTTACCCTAGAAGGAAACCCTCTCTTATGAGGGAATTGTATTTTGGCTATGTATTATCGCGAATATTGTATTCTGAGAGAGGAGACTGTGAGAGATAGAAGAGGAATTTATAGAGAGTGTGTTGTAGGTTGTATCCCTTCATTTTGATGGATATTAAAAAGGAAGAACCTGGAAATTTTTCTAGTGGATGTATCCCACACTTGGTGAACCACACATATCTATGTTTCTATTGTATTGTGTATCTTCTGTTTTTTATTTATGCATTTGTTTTATTTTGTTTTTCCACAATCCTATTTTTCTAACTAAGGCTAGTATTTTTGAGGGATTTAAGTCCAGTCTGGTTACCCTTAGTTTTCGGTCATTGATCTCTTAGGATGATCAACAATCAGATCCTCTTCTTATTCTACCTCGTAGATTCCTTCATTTGTATAACAATTTCAACCTTTGAGATCATTCATCGAACCCACAATTTGTTAGGGTCAACTCTTCACACACAATCACCTTTCATCTTCATTCTCAATTTCATTCACATAATCAAGATGCTCACCCACAAAGGATAAACACAAAATATAGAGAGGCATTCATACAAGGTTCATAAATACATTATTTCATTAAAATACTATGTACATGATTTCTATAAACTTAGAAATCCTCCTACCTCTCTATTGGCCTAATTACACACATTTGTCTCTTCTCTATCCCTTTACACCTCTATTATGTTGACGCCTTACAACATATATACAAGGAAGATAACTTATTGATCACTTCAGATCCTAAATATCCTCAACTAATTACTTGGAAAGGAAAAAAATATGTTTCTAATATCCCTTCTAAACCTTGAAATATGTTAAGAAGGTAGATTCAATTACAATATATGGTAGAATATAAAAAAACTCATCTTATCTAAAACCTTCTATAATCTACTTGCAAACTTAGGTAAATATAATTAATTCAAGAAAGGTAACCCACTCCCTTGAGAATTTTTTTATTACCCCCTAAGCCTTGATCAACAATGTTGATTTTGGTAACTATGATCCTGCATCAACTTGTTGAATCTCCTTCATATGCTAATCACATGTTCTACTAAATATGAGGATCTTATCGAAGTGTATGACCCAAAATATTTGGTGAATGGATACAATATATCATTCATCATCTTCATGAATGTTTCTAGGGAATCACTCAAGATTTCATTCCACACTTAAGGTTTCATTCCACACATCAATTTATTTGATTGGCACCTAGTGATAGCCTAACTTTGTATCAATATTATTGGAAATCACCCTTGAGATAATTGAGAAGACCATCAACCTAGGGAATTAGATATCGGTTCTTAAATATGATTTTGTTTAGGGTTTTGTAATCTATACAAAGTCACCATGTGCCATCCTTATTTTGAACCAACATAATTGATTTTCCATAAGGTGAGGGCTTGGTCAACGGTGTCCCTATTGTACTATCTCTCGAATATATAAATTGATCTCTTCATTTTCTATAACAAATCACATATATACCAGGTTGTTAGGTAGAGTGGAACATGGTGTCAAATCAATTGCATGCTTTACTTGGTAGTGAAAAGGTGCCTCTATAGGTGGGGTGAAGATATCTCTATATTATTCCACCATATTTTCTACCTACTTATATTATTTACAAAGATCTCTTTCAAAGGCCTTCATGGTCATGGTGATCTTTTGTTCACCTTACAAATGAACCATGAAGAGGAAAAATCTTCCAATCTGAGAAATTATATTCCTACACTCCTTATCTATGATTAAAGATACTTATATGATAGTTGGGGATACCTATAATACCATGTAGAGGTGACCTGCTAAAGTAACAATGACACTATAGGTCCTAGACTCATAAACAATATGACATTCTCATGTATTGGTCATTGTTTTCCAATAGGGTGGAATTCCTCCTTGAGGGAACCAATAAAATCCACCAAGGTGGGTTTTGTCCCAAATATTTAAAATTAATCTTTGCCATGTTTCACACAGTAAGTGTCTCACTAATATTTGACACAAGGAAAGGATTTGAGGACTACAAAGTTTGTAAATTCTAACCTTGTACAATGTCTACTATAAACAGATATTCATAAAAGAATAGAAAAGATACAATGGAAAATACAAACATTACACAGATATTTTTCCCCTGGAAACCCAAACCGGGAAAACCAACATATATTTTATTCATTCATTGTGTTACATTGTTTACAATATAATATACATATAGGATCCAGCGGCATCCAAAAACCTAACCCAATGACTTGGATTAGTACAAAACCCTAATTCCTT
>SNQJ01S0307418.1:0-10091 GCA_010110895.2 Picea sitchensis | reverse complement strand
TACCTGGCATCAGGCCATCTCAGATCCCTTCTTTGCCAAAGCACTACTGAACAACTCTTTAAAAAAACCTCTTTTATAAGGGACCACATGCCCTACTCCATTACTGCACGCGTGTACACGCTAGATGACCTAAAACAGCCCGTGTGTACCTACAAAAGCACGAAAAAAGGAAATTTGTCGACAGAACACACAGCTTTGGGTGAGTTAACTGAAACTCCCGGCCATGCATGGCCGAGGGTTTGTCCAAATACCTAGCTTCTTCTAGCCTATAAAAGAAGGGTTAGGGGTCCTATTTGGAAGAGGAGAATAAGAGTAAAGAAACTCTACCCAAATTCACATTCCCATTGTCCCAACCCTTTAGCCATCCTTGTGCAAAGAGAGATACAAAGAAAAGAAGTTGGAGGACATTTGAAGAGGAGCCCAGGATTAGGTTTGCGGAGCAGTGGCCGGTCTCGACATTGTAAGTTGATTCATTAAAGTTAATAATAAAGAAATGTTGTTCTCATCCCACTATATGAGTTCTTCATAGTTTAGTGAATATATGTTTGAATCTCTAACCTATTAATTTGTAGAACAAATGCATGGAGAGTTTGTTGCTTGTTTTGTACGCAGTTCAGTCTTGGAAGGATAGCTGCTAGCAAGCGATCAGGCATGAAGAAGTATCGACATCGAACATTCGGAACAAGGTATGTTCGTTTAACCATGTATTTGCTTAAAAGAAATGGGGATTAGGTCGAAGACGATGGTAGAAAGTAGGATTCTTTCGGTCTTATCTGCATGCATAATATAACCCTAAGTGCTAGTCCGTAGGGGGATTTCCCACCACAACAAGCACAAATTTTTCTCATGTTTTTAGGAAACTAAGAAATGCATTGATAAAATTTTGTGGAGTATAAATCTTATAGAGTCTTTTTGTTGCAATTTGATGCAATCTAAAATCAATCCACCTCTCATGTAAATGGGCAAAATGAATCTGAGAGGGAGACTGACAAGATAAAGCTTTTTTTTTCATATTAATTTGTAAAATAAAAAGGGCTTAGTAATTGGAGGCTTACCTTTCTTATATTGCTTGTTAATAAGAACACTTGGCAGTCCCATTTCCAGATCTTGAATATCTTCATCCATGCTTTTGTTTTCTACTCGCAATTCATGTGATGAAAGGCCCATATATGGTAAATCGCCAAAATCCTTTGGTTCGGAAGATGATATAATGACATGAGTCAGTGACTCTCCAAAGTCGATCTTGTAGCAGTTGGGCTCAGTTTTATATTGCCTCTTCAAATTAGTATTTAGACAAGCTAAAGAGACTTCCAGAGTACTATGTGTTGTTGGAGGTAACCCTTTCCTTAGACCCATAGTTTTTCATACCCTGGAGGGTTTAACTCTATGTGAAAAAACCCTTTCCACTACAAGGAGAACACCTTCTTGCAAAGGTTTTTACGAAACCTCCCCGAAAAATTCTTCCCTTAGTTATTTATAGCGGAGGTTACTAGCGGAGGCAGACAACTAGAATTTTTTGCGAAGGTTTTTTTTTTTGTTTTCCTTTATAGTACATACACAATGATGCACACCTAAAACATACCCTATCGGGGCTTAAATGTTCAAATGCAACATCACTATTCATAGTAGAGGCGGGCATTCATAGGTTTTTGTGAAGATTTTTTTCTCGATGCGCCTTTAAGGTATATACACACTGATCATATCGTTAACAATACAACACTGGTGCGTCCATGTTCTAGTAGCACCGCTATACTTTATAATAAATTACATGCGTCGAATAAATCGCACTGGTGTCGTTGAATAGTACGCACCGATACGTTCATGAACAATACAACACCAGTGCATCCATGTTTTATTAGCACCGTCATACTTTATAATAAAATTACATGCACCAAATAAATCACACCAATGTCATTGAATGGTACGCCCTGTTGCGCCTCACTATCGAAAGGTGCACCGTAGTAGGGTAAATAAATAAAAAATTACCAAACTGACTTTCATTGTTACAATGCATCCTATGCTTTCGAACTCTCAAACAAGCACCGGTGCTCACCTTTCTTCCTAAGACGTCATGTTTCTGGTACTCTACACCAACTAGGATAGCTCCATTGTTGGATTCCACACATTTCCAAATTTTGGAAATTAAAACGAATTTTCATTTCCTCTCAATGGTGTAACCATGCCTCCTCGGGACAGAATAGAGCAGGCAAATTATTTATTACCTTCCTATTTTCATTTTCATCCAATCAAAATTACAATTTAGCTTGAAATTTCACATTTTTTTCATTTTTTTTTCTTTTTCACGTGGTGTGCCTGAACGGTTTGGCTTGCCCCTAAGTGATGCGTACTACATTAAATACATAGTGAGCACCGGTGTCGGTGCATACTATGTTAAATACACGGTGAGCACCAATGTCGGTGTGTATTGTGTTAAATACACAATGAGCATCACCACTGACACATCCATATAGGTACGCACCTGCGTTGTTCAATCTAGTGCACCGCGATAAATTACTAAAAAACAAAGTGGTACGTTCTTCGGAACGCACCGACACCAGTGAAAAATAGGTGTAACTAGTGTTGTCGACAACAAAACACATCATTAAACGAAACATTGGTGCTCCAATAGCATGGTAGCAACAATGTGTTTATATTAACACATCACACTGCGTAAGTTCATATACAACAATTTCACCGGTTGATGTGGATTGATCAAAACAACGCATCAGTAATGTAAGAGCATGGCACCGGGTCGAATTTTCACAAATTTGCAGCGCAGTGCATCATATGGTAAGCATCGGTGCATTTTATTAATCGAATGCACCGCCAAGTTTTTGAAACACAAATTTCTTGTGCAGTGTGTCAAATAAATCAAACGCATCGGTGATGTGTACTACAACACAACGAGAAAAATACATAATAATTTACCATCTCGGTTCGTTTTATGGGATACCCTGTCACCGATGTGTTACAATACAAACGCACTGGTATCAATGCATACAAATCTCAAGAGGAGTGTATGTGCATTACTTTAAACGAAATGCACTAGGGAGATTAAGTAAATTGTACTGGGCAAAATAGTTTAAAAAATATCATTCTAATGTGCATTTTTGAATGTGCTCGTTAACGGTGTGTCATGAAAAGACAACACACCGGTTAAAAGTGTCTGGTAAATGAACTAACAGAGAGAGCCGATGCATTTAATATAACCCAATGAACTGTGTGGTTTAACACCAACCCTTAACTAATGCGCTATATATCACAACACACCACTATAGATATCAGTGCTCGACTAACAATGACGCACTAGTGCATTATATTTAACATATGTATGTTTTGTGCCTTATCTTTGATAAGGAGCACCGAATGCAATGAATATGTATTTGTTAATAGCACCACTTACTTTTTCACTCTTTTTTCAAACAGAAACTATTTTCAATTTTTGATAAATACAAATTAGTTATATATGTTTGTGCTTTATATTTTAAATTCATTATGTGTGTGTGCCTAAAAAGGATTTTATGTGAATTAGATATGCCAATGACGCCAATTTCAATAGCAACCAAAAGAAAAACAATTTAATTCACAGTGTACATATGCAAACCTCCACAATTAAATTTTGTGGAGGTTTTTCTTTGCGGAGGTAAAAACATAGGTCACTCTTCGGTGCCTCTCATAATTTAGTGCATTGACTCAATCCTCTGCCACTTCTTCAACGCTTTTCCTTGAATCTCCTCCTCCTTAGGCCACTTGAATTTCTCCAAGATATCGTCATCGTCATTCATGTAGCCATAATATGAATAGGCATCAATTATCCTGTAGATTGCATACCTACACCTCCTCTTCTTCACCTCGAGGGGGCTTATTGAATAGCTCTTTAAGGACGGGGAGTAATTTTGTAGCCCCAAAGTATCTGTGATCAATGCCCTTACCTATGGCACTGAGTACATCAACTTTGTTCCCTTCAAATTCCATCATCTTTGCCCCTACTTTGGCATAATTAGGAGTGCCAAGCTCTACGATCAGAGCTTCCCAGTGCTCATTTTCCCTATTTAACAGGAAAGGACCCTGGTGGATGTCTTAATTATAACATTGTGTCAGCCTCAAAATTGACATGAGCTCTATATTGTATATTTAATAGAAGTTAGGAAGCACATTTGGAAAAGCAATTGATGATCTATAAGCTTTGTCAGCATGTTTTATCGCTAAATATTAAGCATTTCCTTGGCCTCAGCCTGCTCCTCCATGAGATCCTCACCCACTTACTTACTAAGAAGTTCATCATGTTTCTTCTTCTCCACAACCATGCGCTCGATCACTTTCTCATCTAGAAGGGGAACATGGGCAACAAACTCTTGCTCTCTTTATTGTTGGTTTCCCTTGTCCTGCTCTCCCATTTCTTCCAACACATCATCATCTTCCTCGAATAGGGCTAGCTTAATGGAAACAACATCCCCACTCCTGATCATCAACATGGCCTACCTCTAGATAGACTTGATCCTTTGCCACTCGCTCAATGCTCTGGCTCACATCTCCTCCTCCGCGAGCCACTCAACTTTCTTCGAGATATCATTCTCGTCATCATTGTCGCCATAATAATTAGCATCAATTTGCTTGTAGACCGCATACATACACTTCCTCTTCTTCACCTTGCGGGGCTTATCTAATATCTCTTTGATGTTGAGGAGGAATTTCCTAGTTTCACTTGTACAATTGGTTGTTGGAAGATGGTAACATGTCATCTTCCATAAATCAATTGTATAAGTGCGAGTGAGAAATTCCTCGTTGACATCAAGGAGTTAGATAATCCCCCTGAGGCGAAGAAGAGGAGGTATATGTATGTGATCTACAAGCGAATTGCCATCAGTTATTATGGCGATGGCAATGACGAGAACATTATCTTGGAGAAAGTCGAGCGGTCTGCAGAGGAGGAGATGCAAGCCAGAGCATTGAGGGAATGGAAGAGGATCAAGTCTATCTAGAGGGAGGCCAAGTTGATGATCAAGAGCAGCGAGGTCGTTGTCATTAATTCGGTCCTATTCATGGAAGATGAGGATGTGGCAGAATAAATGTGAGAGCAGGACAAGGGAAACTAGCAATAAAGAGAGTGAGAGTTTGTTTCCCATGTGCCCCTTCTGGATGAGAAAGTGATTAAGCGCATGGTTGTGGAGAAGAAGAAACATGATGAACTTCTTAGTAAGTACATGGGTGAGGATCTCATGGAGGAGCAAGGTGAGGGCAAGGAAATGCTTAATATTTAGCGATAAGACATGTTGACAAAGCTTATAGATCATCAGTTGTTTTTCCAAATGTGCTTCTTAACTTATATTAAATATACAATATGGAGCTTAGGTAAATCTTGAGGCTAACACAGTGTTATAATTAAGACATCCACCAAGGTCCTTTCTTGTTGAATAGGGAAAAGAGGCACTGGGAAGCTCCGACTGTAGAGCTTGGCAGTCCTAATTATGCCAAAGTAGGGGCCAAGATGATGGACTTGAAAGGGAACGAAGTTGATGTGCCTAGAGCCACAAGAAAGGGCCCTGATTACAGATATTTCGAGGCTACAAAATTCCTCCCCATCCCTAAAGAGATATTCGATAAGCCCCCTTGAGGTGAAGAAGAGGAGGTGTAGGTATGTGATTTACAAGCGAATTGATGTTAGTTCATATTATAGCTACATGAATGACGAGGACCGTATCTTGGAGATAGTCGAGCGGCCTGAAGAGGAGGAGATGCGAGGTAGAGCACTGAGGAATTGGCGGAGGATCAAGTCCATACGCTAAATTGTGAGTGGCACTAAAGAGTGACCTATCTTTTTGCCTCTGCAAAACTTTAATTGTGGAAGTTTGCATACGTACTTTGTCAATTAAATTGTTTATGGATGCAATTTTACGTAACCACTGCTCTGGTGCGATTTCAATCGGACTGGTGCGCTATAAATAGTATAGCACACATGTATATAGTGTTTTTTAAATCATGTCAATGTTGTTGTTGTTTGATTTATAAAATGTATAATAAGTACATTAATGATTTCTCTATTTTTAAATTAAATTTAAGATGTATCACTCATTAGAATTTAGAGTTTCCATATAATGTTTAACTTTAGTTTTATGAAATCATTTGCTTTGGATTGTAATTGTGAAAACTTAAACTATTAATGTCATATAATGTTAAATTCATCTTCAAGGTGAATTGTTTAATTTCCAACAAGATACAATATGTTGATTAAACATGTTTACAAAGAAAAATACTTTTATGAAATGTTGTTTTCTCATTTATTTTATTGATAGCATTATAATAATTGTTCATAATAACATTTATAAGTGTTATATTTATTAGTGGTGGTACAAATACATTCCATATTGGGATGTTCTTTTTTTTTTCAATTATTATATTGGGATGACTTGTGCCAAGTGTCATAATAGACTATAAAATGCACCTCACTTTATATTAATAATAATAAAGAATTAATAAAGGTGTTAATAGAATCAATGTGTTTTTTTAGTTTGTAGGTGAAATTGTCATATTTTTTTTAAATGATCATCTTAAAATTTTATTGCAAAAACAGAGACGTGTTTCTAAATTATGATATGTGTTACACAAAAAATATTAAAATAATGGGAAACAATAATATTTTTATAATATATATATATATATGGAATTAATAAAAATATATCTATAAATGCATGCAAATCATCAAATAATAACACACACATATATATGCAATTTCATTTTCATCAAAGATGATATCGTGTAAACTATTTAAAAATGAAACACAATGACAAATTATTTGGAAATGATGATTTTAATTAATTGGTTTATGTAGCCCCAACCACCACCATGTTTTTTAAGACAAAATAAAATTTGACATAAAGTCATTATATAACATGGACATATGATACTTTCCCTCCAAAACATTTTAATTTTACATAATGTGCATGCATCATATGACATCAGTGTTCTATGTGAATTCTACAATTACTAATATTCATTATCATCGTTTTTGTAATCATATAATCAAAATTATTTTGTTGATACATATGTCTTATCAAATAACTAATATACAACTATCATATGTCATCCACAATTAATCCTAATAGATCTTTAAATAAGTGATGATTTCCATATTCCCTTTGTGAGCCTATTTGATATTATAGGGCCCTTTGCATCATGAATAATCCATAAAGCAACAAATTTAAGGGCAAAGACATTAGTTTTCACATGTGGGCCATATTAGGTCCTAATACAATCCCTAGTGTGCAAAATTTATAATGGCTAAGGTTCATTGTTAATATATAAAAATACAAAAAATATTAAGCAAACTCAATAAATAAAATAAGCAAAAGTCTATGTGTAGAAGTTATAGGGAACTTAGTCCCTTTGATGTAATGATTGTAACAATGAAACCAACCATTTTATAAAACTAATGTCGAATTAAGCAATACATTTACATTAGTTCCGTTGAAAATCCAAAAATACAATTACTCAATCATCTTTTTCTTACGTCCCAAGGGGGCGTCTAAAGGTAGACCCAATGCAAGGTGTTTTTGACAAGTCATTGGTGGTATACAAAAGTTATAGTTTATTAAAAACGCATCACCAGGAGACAAACTACATATTTCATGCACAACAACAAATCTAGATGTCTTCATTTTCATAAAGAACTCTTTGTCATTGGAGTGTTCCTAAAAGGAATAATTTGCACTAAATAGTGAGGCAGTGCAACTATTTATGAAGCCAGTGATATTCCCATGAGTTCGTGGACGACCGTCGATATATAACAAGTTTTTCATGTTAAAGTTTATAGAAGCATAATCATTCATGCACATACTATACATGGAAATGATATGTTTGTATTTGACAATATTCAAGTAATCAGGCCGACTATAAAGAGGACCACAAAATGGCATAAGTGTCATTGATTGTTTGGGATGAACAAATACATGTTAAAGGCTAAACAACCTAAGATTTGAAACATCTATTTTAGACTTGGCAATCATATAACTATTACCACAAAAAGAGAATTTGGTTCCAACATCGTGTGCAGGCATGGACGACCACCAAGAAGGCATGGATGACGACTTTGCATATGGATAGGAAGAGGGAAGTCATTGCTACCTTCCAACAATTGAATAGACTTTGGTGTGTACTTGGACATTTTTTCTCTTATCTCATACAACTTTTTTGATCTCCTAGTAGTGATATTTTGGGTAGTATTGATATCATACTTTGGCTCACTATAAGAACTCTTCGTTGACTCAAAGGAAGGAGACGGGTTGGCCAATTTAGGAGGAAATGTAGTTGATCTAGCTTCCAAATTTTCAAAAAATGAACACATGGAAGTGTTCCTACATGTCTTTTCTATATCACCTATTAGATTATTGGTCGCAATGGGAGGTATTAGACCATCAACTTTGGGTATTCGATCATTAATATAATGAGACAATGTGACACGTCGAAGGTTATTCTTCAACCCTTTACATTTTAAACAACCACATACCACTAGTGTGTCATAAAAGAGATTCAATTCACGGTGTAATACCATTGACCCAAGCTACATGTTACTGGAAGATGGCATGTTACAACTGGCAGGGTAAAACAGTTGTCCATTTTCATCAAACATTTGTCTATGATATCTTTCTCTTGATAAGAGCTTGCAACATTTTTGCACCGATGGAATATCTTTCTCATCCTAACTTGATCCCAATTTATGATCCTACAAAATTCAATGAACAATTTGTCAAATGCACATGCATAAATGGTCCATAAATCCAATTAGATAAATGAATTATAAATAAAATCTAGACTTACTTCAAATGGTGTGGCAGAAGTTAACAAACTTGCAATGATATGGAATGAGTTGGAATCTAAAGTATTGGACATTAGATATTATAACCTTCATTTCCATGCACTTGAGTCAAAACCATCGTCAATACATGCATGAATCCAATATTGAAATTTATCGGTGCATTTATTTGTTTTATAACGCATCGGTGCATATATTTATATATATAGAACACATCGATGCAACAAACTATGAAATGCATCGAACTGTCATATCCATTAAAGACTCCACAAACCAAAACTTTCATAAATTTTAATAGCGAAGGTTTGCATTTCCATTATATCGATAAAATTGGTATCGGTGTGTTTTTTACTATATACGCAATGGGACGCACTATTCGGTGAGGTGCATCGATTTGACTACAAACTTAATTTTTAAAATATATAGTTTAATAATTGTTTTTACATACTAATTGAAAAACACGACGAAAAAAGAGAGGGGATTTCATTTTTCAAAATGCATTTGTTTATAAATAAAAACGCTATGCATTAGTTCATTTTTTTGGCATAATTTAGAGGGCATATTTGTGGAAGAGATATTTACCACAAAAAACTTTGGAGTGGCTAGATTTTTTTGAAAAGCCAAAATTGGAAGGGATCCGTAGGGCACATACAAATCTACATAGAAGAAATTTTAGGTATGTTATTTCATTCTACTGATCATTTCAATCTTTCCCTATTTGATTCAAACTATTTTCAATGCATGTTAAAAAAATATAAGGGTTTCATAGTTACCTTTGATATTGAAAGTTGTAGCCTTCTTATTTTTTTTTCTTGTTCCCCATTTTTTTAAGCAATAGATTTTTATAGGTTTTATTTTTATAAGCAATAGATTTTTAGGGTTTATTCTTTTAAGCAATAGATTTTTATAGGATTCATTTAGTTGCATATGGGGCGTTTGGTATCCATTGCAATGGTACCACTAATTATATCAAATCACAAACCCTTTCAACCCTATCGTTGTCAGCGTTTTTTTTTTAACTTTTTCGCCATACACGATTCACACTATACAGGAAAAGCGCCCCAATGTGCACTGTACAAGAAAATTGCCCTGGTGCTCACTATATAGACAATTGCACTGGTGCACATATATCAATCTAGAGGACCGACTGGTCAAAAAAATAAATAGTATTTATTTTGTATCATATGTGTATGGGTTAGCAGTGCACAATGACTAATAGTACGTGTCGGTGTGAGTATATGTTTGACGCCATTATGTGTTTTGTTTGATAAAGCACACTGAA